>PVIY010025282.1:0-36918 GCA_004026745.1 Myrmecophaga tridactyla
GCACCCCCAGCCCTGGCCTTCACCCCAACGCAGCACCCCCAGCCCTGGCCCTTCACCCCAATGCAGCACCCCACACATACATACATTCCAACCATCTGGTCGCAGCCTGGCTCCTGCCTTGCCCTCTCGCTGAACGACCCGGAGTGGCACCCCCTGCCCCCACCACCACCGGAGCCTGCTGACCTTGCCCTCGGCAACCCCTGCTCCCGCCTGCTCTGCAGCGCACCCCCCTTTTCCATCCGGCTTCCCAGCCCACTCCTCTGCCCTGTGTGCTCTCTCCTGAGCCCCTGGGGCTGCCTTCTGTCCTGCAACCCCTGCTCCTGGCAGACTAGGGTGGGACTACCATCCTTCTAGCCGCGTGGGGGTCCTGGGGACCCCGGGAAGGCTCCTTCCTTGTGCGACTCGGCTTCGTCCTTTGTAAAAAAGGGGAAAATGGCAGGGTTTTGTCCGCGGGTGGTGGTGAGGATGGAGGGCGGCACCTGCGGCCCTTGCCAGGTGGCGGTCGGCTTCTGCCACTCGACTCCTCTGGCCCCACCTCTCTGTCTTCACCAGGAGCCTCCTGGGTCCCCGGGGTGCTATCGGCCTCCCCAAACCAGCCCCACCTCTTGTGTCCTCAGCACGAATTGCAGCCTCCATCCCCCACTTGTCTCACCCAGGGCTCACCCTTGACCTGTCCGTGTCCTGTCCCAACACCACCCCGAGGGTCCCACAGGCCCACCCGCCGCCACCTGTGTCACCCCTGCTTTCCTGGGCCTAAGACCTCACCCAGTTCACTCAAAACCCCTCGAAACCATGCACCCTGCCCCAGGCCTGGCTGCCCCCAATCCCCATCCCCACCGCGGGCCCGGGGGCCCCTTGGGGTGGGCGTGTGTGTGGTTTGCAGTGCAGAGACGAGCTCGGGCCTGTGTCTGCAGAGGGCTCTGGATGCATTCGCCACGGCAAGGACCAGAGCAAGCAGGCTATGCCAGGGCTGGGCCAGCAGAGCATGCCTTCCCGGGGCCTGGTCACACCGCCAACAGGGCCCAGGCCCGAGTCACAGCAGCCTCCCTGACAGGGGGCTTTGGGCCAGGCATGCTCAGGGGGTGTGGGTCAGAGGGCACCGCGGGTCTTGACCATCCCGTGCCCTCCCACATCCACACCCCAGGCCCCAGCGGGCGCCCGGGGCCCCACTCACATCCTCAAACAGCCGCAGCAGGTGCTGGGCGATCTTGAGGCTCATGGCGCCAATGCCCTGGGCACCCAGGCGGTGCAGGATGTCGCCCAGAATCTCCATCAGGCCCAGGGGGTCTTTGGGCTCGGGCACCAGGAATCTGTCCAGCAGCTCCAGCAGCCGGTGTCTGAGCAGGCCCACCTGCAGGAAGAGCCAGCCCCCTCCTGGCCCCACCGCTCCAACGGGGATCCCAGCCTCTGCTGGGCCATCCCACCCCGGGAAACGCCCTTCCCGACCCTCTCTGCGGCCTCCCTCTGGAGTATGCCGCACACCACCTCCTCCAGGAAGCTCTCCCAGATGGGGCGCAGCCCCTCCTCTGAGCTCAGTCCCGCTGCCTTCTGTCACCCCTCTGCCCCACAGTCCTTACTCCTTGGACTCTCCCGGCTGCCCCTGAACCGCCTGAGGGTGGGGGCTGCCTCCGCTCATCCTGGGTGGGCGCCGCGGCTGTGGACACTGAGGGAGCGAACAACGGAAGATGGCGCCCCTGACTGAGGTCGGCTCTGGTGCCCGCTTCCTGCCTCCCTTCCCCCTGGCACCGGGAAACTGATAAAGTGCAGCAGGTTTTCTGGGAGAAACAAAGAATCTTCCGGTGGCAATAGAGAGACAGATGGGTTCTGAGAGGCCCAACGGGCAGGAGGAGCGACTGGGAACTCGCTAAGAGCCTACCATGCTGGGGAGGAGCACACAGGTGTGCTGTCAGGTAAGGGCTTCCCACCTGGAAAGGAGGCCCAAGTTCCTGCCTCCATTTCAAAGATTCTAGAATCCCTGGTCCTGCACGCCGCAGCAGGGTTTCCCACCCTCGTCTGCCTCTCCTGCCCCCAAGCCTTGCGTGCCTTCCCCATCTAACCCGCCCAGTGGACTCACTCCACACGAAGTCTCCGCCTCCCTGGGGTCAGAGTGGGCACCCCTCCCTCTGCCAGCCGCCAGCCTCACCTTCTCAGGTTGCATCAGGGTGCTGCTGAGGCCCTGCAGGCTCAAGGCCCGCACCAGCTGGTTACTGTTGGTCAGGCCCAGGCTCAGGAAGCTGTCCATGGCTTTTCTAGACGTGTACTGCGTGAGCTCCTGGCCGTTGAGAAACTGAGGCAGGTCGGTGCCATCAGCTGCCTGGGCCCCAGGCACCACGTCTCTGCATGAGAGGCTGCATATCCAGCCCTCCCTCCTGAGGGCCCCGGGGAGTGGCGTGCAGACCTCTGAGATGAGAAGGATGGCCACCTTGTTGTCCCGCTCCTCCGAGCTCTTCAGGGAGATGACCGCCTGCCCCAGGACGGCCTTGACCTCGCAGTTGTAATGGGCCATGGCCCTGCAGGTGGGAGAAGCGGGCACAGGGACCCTGAGACTCCACGCCCCCCCCCACTCTGCCCTCCTCCTACACCCTGCAGGCCTGAGCCAGGTGGGGCCATCAGCCCCCAGGCCCCTCCCAGCTGCGCACTCACCTGGCCAGGAGGGTCAGCCCCTCTGTATAAGTGTCCACATGCTCAAATAGCTCCCAGCCCTTCAGCAGCTGGAGGTAGGCAAACACCTCCCAGCAGTTCGTGGTCCAGAAAAGGCCCTTCAGCGCCTCCAGGCATGTCCTGAGGCCCAGCCAGGTGGGGGCATTTGGGGGGAGTGGAGGTGAGGGCAAGGGGCTCGCTTATCCACCCCCAGCCCACCCGCCGCCCTCCCCCAGGGCCTCTGATGTGCCCTCTCCTGACTGCTGGGTGCTGTAAGCCCTGAGTTCCCAACTGCCTCCCCCGCCCAAGCCCAGGGCTCGGGGAATGTTTGCAGGGTAGCAGGGAGGAGGGGGCCGGCACCTGCTAGGGCTGAGGGGCTTCATGTGCAGGCTGTCCTCCTCCTTCTCTGAGATGCCGTCGACCAGGCCCAGCTCGAACAGGTAATGGAGCTGTGTCAGCAAGCCCACAAGGATGCCGGCGAAGGCCCAGCGGATGGTGGCTTTGTACTCCGATATGTACAGCAGCTCGTAGATGGTGCCCAGGGCCTGCAGTGGCACAGGGAGGAGGCCGCAGGTGGCAGCTGGCCAAGGGGGGAGCCGTGAGCTGCACCCACACTGCACCCCAGGCCCCAGTGCCCACTGCCGAGCTCGGCCGTGGCTGGGAGAATCCCCGGGTCTCCAGCCCACCCTAGGACTCAGCACCAAGAGCCCTTGGCCACTTCTGGCCAGCTCCTCTGCCAGATCCCACCCCACCGGGCTGGCTTCCAGCCCCTCGGTGGTAGTAGCGCCCAGTGCAGGGCACGTCCCTGCCCCAATGTCTGCTGGTCCTGCAGCGAGCAGCGGGCCGACAGGAAGGGCAGGCAACCCTGTCGGGCTCCCCTCCCGGGCTCAGCCAGGGTCTCTAGCATGCCCACCTTCAGTCTGGACCAGGCTACTTCTCCTTCCCAGACCCCACCCTCATTGCAAGCCATCCCACTGGGCCTGCTGGCTCCTCCAGGGGCCCCGACTGGAGGTGGACTGCTCACTATCCCATGGCCCACTCTGCCTCCAGGGGCTCAATTTCCTGGAGGTGTGCCCACCCACCCGGGCTGTGCCTGGCCCTTCTGCCCCCTCCCCTAAACAAATACGTCCTGTCGTCACCACAACCCCTGTACCCCAGCTGCCCCTGATGGACAGCACAGCCTCAGACCGCCAGCGCACCCTACAGCTTCCCCCTCAGCCCCCAGCCGCCTTTCGGAGGCAGATCTAATTGCCCCCACCCCAAATCCTCCCGGGGTTTCCTCTGCAGTCGTTGTGACACTCAGACCCTGGCCCCAGCTCTCCAGCGCCCCTCATTCCCTGACCCCCTTGGGTGCTGGAATTTACCGGACCCTTTCACCTTGGGATCTCTGCCCTTGCTGTGCCTCTCCAGGGAAAGGTCTTCCCCACCCAGGATCCCGGAGACAATTTCCGCTTGTCCTATCTCCACCCCCGCCACTCCCCAGGACCCATTTTGTCTGCTGCAGGCTGGCTTTTTCTCCTCTGGCAGTGCTGGCCCTTGTCCCTGGGGGTAATCTCCCCATCCCAGGATATGGCAGGCCCCCGGACCACACCTGGAGGCTTACGTTAATGAGTTGCTAATGAGATGACTCAGGCTGGGGGCAGCCACCCTCTAGCCTTAGAGTAGGGGGCTGGCAGAGCCAGTAGGGGGTCTGAACCTGCCACCTGCAGAGGTGAGGGGGGCCAGAGATGGAGGTCCTGCCTCTGTAACGGGACCCAGGGTGAACTCTGGGTGCTGAAGTCTGGCTGACCTTCCCCGGTTGGCAACACACACTGATGGGCAGTAAGGACGGGGCACTCTGGGCCCTTGAGGAGAGGACACGGAAGCTTTTGGTTTGAGCCCCTCTCAGATCTTACCCTAAGGGGTCTCGTTTCCTTTTTGCTATAATAAAATTGATCGTAAGTCTCATGCTTTCCTGAGTTCTGTGAGCTGTCCTTGCACATTGCTGAAACTGAGGGGTTGGTGAGAACCTGAATTTGGCACCAGCTGGCCTAATACGGGTGCCTGCCGGTGGTTAACGCCTGAGGGAGGGGTCCTGCTGGGGCTGTGCCTGGTTCCTGGGGGAGGGGGTTGGGGGTCAGAAGCCACTGCAGGTGGAGAGGTGAGTGCCCACGGCAGTGGCTCCGGCCCTGTGACAGGTCAGCAGCTAATGCACCAGTGACCTAGCAGGCACCTGACCTGCCAGGTGGGGGGCAGCGGCCGGTTGCAAACATGCAAGACCCACCCTTCCCTTACTTCCTGAATGACCCCAACGAGGAAGGTGGGATTACAAACGCGGAAGAGCCCAGCTCGGGTACGCAGTCGCCATGTCATGGGGCCTCCCTGGGGTCCCACGGGGCCCCAAATGATAACGCTGCTGCAGGGGAGAGGGGCACCCTGAGGCGGGGGGCGGGGCTGTGAGACAAGGGGTGCTGCTCACCAGCAGAGAGACAGGCTCCATCTGAGGAGTGAGCAAAACGACCTCCTTCGGGGGCCGCAGCTTCAGCTTCATGTAGAGCAGGGTGAGGACCTTGCGGGACAGCTGGGCGTTGGTGCCCAGGGCCTTCCACATGGGTATGATCTTCCTGGGGAGGACGGGACCCAGGACAGGCCCCTCCGCCCGGTCAGAAGGACCTGCTGGGGGGTGGGGCAAAGCCGTCCGCGCCCGGGGCCGCGGTGATCCCAAACCCGCTGGTCGGCAGAACCGCCGCTGGACCGGGGACCCGGGGAGACACCGCGCGGGCCGGTCAGGACGCGTGAGATCCGCGCACCGGGGAGGGCCCGGGAGGCTTCATCCGGCCGAGCAGCCGGTGCCGGGGAGCCCCGTCGAAGCTCCGAGCCCAGTAGCTTTCGCTGACGGTCGCGCTCACGCCCCCCGCACCCCTCCCCGCGCATCCCTAAGAAGACGGTCCCCCTCCCCGAGCCCTGGGCTCAGGTAGGCAATGGCGGTCCAGCGGAGCCGGCCAAAGCCGGGACGCGCGGTGGCCGTGTCTCTTCCTCAGCGACCGCGTCCCGGGGACGCGCGGGCTCCCGCCCCGGTCCCCGAGGTTCCCCGCCCCCCTCCGCTGGGGACAGCAAAATCTGGTTAAAATGCCGCTTGGGCCTCGGCTGGCATGGGGCGGGGCCAAGGGCAGGGGCGGGACCCAGGGGCTGGAGTGGGGCGGGGGGGGCAAGGGGGCGGGACCCGGAAGGGGCGGGGTTAGGACGGAGGCGGGACCTAGGAGGGAAGAGGGGCCGGGGTGAAGGCGGGACTCAGCGCCTGTGGGGGCGGGGCCTGGGGCGGGGCCGAGGACGAGGGCGGGGAATTGGGGCAGAGCCTAGGGCGAAGGCGGGGCGGACGCGGGGGCGAAGCCGAGGGCAGCGGCGGGACAATGGCTGGGCCTGGACCCGGACTAGCGTGGTGAGAGGCGCTTCTAACCCGCCCCCGGGGCCACCGATTCTGGGCTTGATCCCACCCTTACCAGGAGGCTGCCCTCTCCACGAGTGGCCCCTTGGACAGCCCAGCGGGAGCTCAGTAGAGTGGCCGGAGCCTGGTGTATCTGGGGTTCTGGGGCAGCTGTCTGGGAGCTGCTTGGGGGCCGCTTCGTGCTCTGACCTCCCGCCCTTTGTGAGGCTGAGTCTGAGGTGCCCCCTTCCCTGCTGAAAGCCCCCACCTGAGTCTGCGGAGCTGGGGGGGAGGGGACAGCCCTCTCGTGGGCTCTGACTTCCCAGTACCGGGGCTGGAGGCTGTGGAAGGGCACCCGGAGAGGACCGGGCAGGAGACCCACCTCTCGGAGGGGTGGCACAGAGACAGGACCAACTCCATGGTCTCCTGGGTGTGCTGTGTCCCCAGAATAGTCACAGCCTTCATCATGGTCGCCTGAATGTCCTTGAAGATGATGTCCGGCAGCTCCTGGAAGAGGCCGTGCAGTATCTCGGCCACCTGCAAGGAGGGGCGCATCAGAGAGAGTCCTCAGGCCCACCCCTTCCCGCTCCTCAGCCTGCATGCGCCCCCAGGTCGCCTCCTGCAAGAGGTCATCTCTGATCCCTTCAGCACCCAACGTGACCGAGAGTGAATCTGCACGCCACGGGCCTCGTTCAGGCCAGCCCTTATCCCCACTGTCCGGAAGGAAACGGGAACAGTAACCCCTTTGGGTGCCAGTGTGATTGACACCCCAGCTCCACCGACAGGAGAGCCCAGGGGGAGGGCCCGTGATTCAGTTGTGCTGGCCAGACCACTGGACAATGGCTCCTCCTTCCCTCTCTCCTGCTGGGTGTGCACAGGCAGTGGGTAGCTCTGCTCGCCCCTGGTGCTGCCCCAAGACCTAGGGCTGCCTGGGTTCCAGGGATGGCAGAATGGGAGGGGGTGAACCTGGGGCCTCTCAGGGTCTTGCTGGGTCCCCCCTGCAGCACTCTAGCCTGAGGGCTCCAAGCTCAGGGCCAGGGCTCTGCTCTGCACAGCTGCTGGAGGCAGGGTTAGCTCATTAAGAGGGTCCCGAGGCCACCGTGAGAAAGGGATGTGGCGGGCACACCCACGTACACACCCATACACCTGTGCATGCACGTATATAAATACCCCCACACCCATATGCACACGTGCACACACACATACACATGGGAGCCCTTGTTACTTAACAGTCCTACTGCTTCACCATTCCGGGCAGGGTGAAGGGCAGGACCGCAGCCCCCCTCCCCCTCCCCTTCCATGCCTCCCTGCCGGCCGCGCCCACCTGCTCACGCTTGATGCCGGGGCCATGGAAAACGAGCAGGAGGATCTCCGCGGCCAGGTGCGAGCATAGGTGGCTGCAGCTGCGGAGCCCGTGCAGCAGCGTGAGGGTCAGCTGTGTGTGCTGGGCCACCGTCAGGTTGTCACTGAAAGCCTGGGAGGGGCGGGGAGGGAGGCTGAGAGCTGAGGGAGTGGGGTGAGGGCGCCCAGCATAGGGTGAGGGCAGGGGTCAGGGGCTGTCCTCGCCGAGGTCCGCAGCAGCAGAGTCTCTCCTGCCTAAGGGCTGGGAGAGTCCCTGGGGGGTGTCTCCCTGGGGGCCTCTCTTACCCGGAGGGAATGTGGGCACAGACTCAGGGGACCCCGTAAGGCCCCCCGGCCTGAGAACCCCTCCTCAGTGGGACATATCCTGTCCCCAGGTCCCGCCAAGGCCCAGCTGCTGGAGGCTAACTGCCCCGGAGAGAGGGTGGGTCCCTGCCCAGGGGGTTAGGTGCCTCCCAGCCTTCAGCCAACATGGGACTGGCTCAGGGGCAAAGCCTGCCCCTCCTGCCTTACGATGGGGCCACATGGGTGGGGCGGCCATGCTGCAAGCCCAGCCCAGCACCTCCCCAATCCCCCACCCCCCCACTCTCAGCTCCTGCCAAGCCCCACCTGCTCCCTCCCTATTCCTGACAACACTTTCTCCACAGGGCTCAGAATTCAGTCTGAGGTTCTGTTTCTAGGGAACCTGACTAAGACAACAGGTTTCTAAGCCCAGGGCCACTGGGAGAGGCTCCCCGGGGGCCTCCACCTGCATGCTGGGGTGGATGGTTCCTACCACACAGCCTGCTCCCAGAGGTCCTCGAGCCCAAGGGAGGGGAAACTGAGGCACGGGACAGTTGAATGACCTACCAGCCAGTTAGGGGCAAAGCTCAGACTCACGCCCCATCCCTTCACTCCTAGTCCAATGCAAGGGAGGGCACAGCGTGAGACAGAGATGTAAGGGGAGGGTGGCCAACCTGCCTGCTCCCCTGGGCCCGAGACAAGTGGGTCACCCCGGGTGCAGAGGCAGGGAGCAGAACAGAGGGGGTGGTTCTGAGGACACCCATGAGAACCTTAGATCCGGTGCTGCCTCCCAGTCAGAGGTGGAAAGGGACAGGGGCGGCAGGTTTAAGGAAAAGCAGAGGCAGGAAAGAGCCTCGGTGGCCTGGGTCTGACTCTGCCTGGCCCGCTGCCCCCCTGCTCCCCGGGCCTCACCTTCACCACATCATACAGCTTAATTTCCCACTCTCTGGAGGCTTTCACTTCAAAATTCCGCATTTTGTTCAAACGTAGGTACTCCAGCACCTTCCCTGTCATGAGACAAGGAGGTCAGGAGGTCCTGTCTTAGCCTGGGGGAGTGACACCCTCCTTCCCAGACGTGCCATCCACATGCACAGACCAAGGACGAGGCTCGGCGGGGGAAGGTCAAGGAGTCAGGGCAGGTGCCTGGGAGAACGCAGGGGCCCCTTGCCCTCGTGGCCAGCTCACCCTTCTGCTGGATCAGGAGCTGCAGGAGCAGGTAGACACACTGGCGGGAGTGGTACCGGATGAGCGGGTCCTCATCCCGCCACAGCAGAGTCAGCAGGCCCAGCTGGTGGCCCAGCATGGAGGGCGAGGCCTCTTCCTGGGGTGGGGGTGGGGGGCCAGGCAGAGCCATGAGCAGAAATGAGCTGGCGTTTTGCTGTCACCTCAGCTGTCTCAGGCCCCCAGCTTCCCGCCCCTCAGACCACAGGACAGGCACAGGCTCAGCTTCGGATAAGGGGCTCTGCTTCTGCCTCCAGGGAAACCCTCCACCTCTCCAGCCTCAGTTTCCCCCTCTGTGGAATGATGACAAGGGGACTGGCTCCCTGAATGCACCTGCCCTGGGTTGGTGGTTGGTGAGCACCACTCTACCGACCAGGTATATTCTCCCAGCTTCCTTTCTTTCTCCTTCACTAAGGGATCCCCCACCTCCAGCAGCCCCCCACCTGCCTCTGCTTTCTGCAGCTAAAGGAAGACCCGGGCTCTACCCTGTCTGGGCTTTCCTATTCTTTGGAAGTGACAACATCCCAGGTAATGCAAAACTCAAAAATTACTGGTTTAAGGATTTGTGCACAAGGGAGGTTTATGAATTGTATTCCCTCTCCCTCCCCTTTCCAGTCTTCCCTCAAGCTGACAAGGGTGGAGGGTGCAGACATACACAGGTTTAGAGTCACAGGAAAAAATATTACACCTGAAATAACAAAGTCATGCTATAGCCATGGTTCCGTGACTTCATTGTTTCCATGCAACAACTTGTCATGGCCTGTGTGCTGGTTTGAAAGGATTTATGCGCTCTAGAAAAGCCGTGGTTTAATCCTAATCCGATCTTGTGGAGGCAGCCTTTCCTTTCAAACCTTATTCAAGAATGCAGGCTGGAAGCTTTTGATTAGATTATCTACACGGAGATATGGCTCCACCCGTTCCTGGTGGGTCTTGATTAGTTTACTGGAATCCTTTAAAAGAGGAAGCATCTTGGAGAGAGCTTCAGAATGACTAGAGCCACAGCAGAACCATGAGAGGCAAGAGAGCTGCAGCCAGAGACCTTTGGGGATGAAGAAGGAAAACGCCCCTGTGGGAACTTCATGAAGCAAGAAGCCTGGAGAGAAAGCTAGCAGATGATGCCATGTTCGCCATGTGCCTTTCCAATTGAGAGAGAAACCCTGTATGTCATCAGCCTTCGTGGACCGAGGTATCTTTACCTGGATGCCTTAATTTGGACATTTTTACAGACTTGTTTTAATTGGGACATTTTCATGGCCTTAGAACTGCAAACTAGCAACTTAATAAATTCCGTCTTTTAAAAGCCATTCTGTTTCTAGTATATTGCATTCTGGCAGCTAGCAAACCAGAACAGCCTATCTCCAAATCAAAACCCTTAGATGCAATCTGCTCATTTAAACAGTTGTGTAACGTCCCCCAGTATGAAAGTACACTGACTTGTTGAGCATTTTCTTGCAGTGGACATTCAGTTCGAGTCCTGCTTGTGTGTGTTTGTGTGTATTATAGACAAAGCTCCAATGCACATGTGTGCCTTTTTCCTCCGGACCCACGTTTTGGACCTGGATCACCCCCGGAGCGTGGCTGTTCAGGGCAGAGCCGGGAAGGGGCCGGCCAGGAGCCACCAGCTCCGCTGCTGTTTGGTGGCCTTTTCATGGGCTGGCCGCCGACCCTGTTGCTGCAGCCCTTGGACTGTTGCCTGGAGCTTTGCAAAAGATGTTTTTGCCCTTTCTTGCTGGTTGTTCGGAGCTCCTGGGGGCGATGGGGAGGGGGGGCTCCCTGGTTCCTTCTGATGTACCCAGGGCTCTCTGTGCACTGTGACACTTCTGGCAGAGCCCAGGAATCAGCCTTTTCTGCAAGGAGGCTGAGTTCTTCTATATTTAAAATCCAACCCCTGGTCACTAGCTGTGGTCCTTGCTAGCTCTCCCATGGTTGCTCTGAGGCTTTGCAGGCTGCCCAGCCTGGAGACCCACCCCCACCTCCACCCCCAGGGCTAATGCTCAGAGTAGAACGTCCAATCCCAAACCACACCACGTGGGACACTCTCTTACCCCTGTCTACACTCGCAGCTCTCTTTCCCAACACGGAGGTCCTTGATCACATTCCCCTCCATACGCTCCCTCACCTGCTCAAGCCTAGAGCGCAAGTTTCAGAACTGCAAGCCAACATCCCTGCAAAAAGTGAGCTATTGCATTTGTTTAGAGTATTTGCTTACCTCCAGTGAAATAATCCCATATATCAATGAGTCTGGACAACTGAATACCCCCGTATAATTCCACCTCCCTCTCAGGATGTAGCATGGTTCCTTGAGCTCAGAAAATTCCCTGGGGTCTCTCAGGTGAGTCGTGGCACTGCCCAAAGTGGGAGCGTTTCCCGGTGCACACCTGAGCCGGGCTTCCTCCTTCCAGGTCTGTGAAACTCATCCATATCTTTGGGTGAATCTGTGAAAACAGCGGTAATGTAGCCGGACATTCTCCTACTGATGGAAAGTTGGTTTGCTCCCAGTTTGGGGCCATTGTTGGAAAAGCTGCTGTGCAGAAATGTCTTCACTCGTCTTGGGTGAATAGCTGGGTGTGGCGATGCGTGGCCGGAGGACAGCTTAACTTTATAGAGATTGTTGTAGCTTCACCAGCAGAGCGTGGCCCATTAGGAGGCAACACCTCCTCGGCTGCAATCCGCGGTGTCAGTCTTTTTCATTTTAGCCCCGCAGTGGGCACCTGGTGGTAGCTCCTTGTGATTTTAATTCGCATTTCCCTGCTGACAAGTGGCATTGCCCATGTTTTCATGTGCTTTGTAAAATGCATGTTTAAGTCTTTTGCCCATTTTTAAAAATTGGGTCAGTTATGTTATTATGGAGTTGTAGAAGTTCATGATATTTTCTGGAAGCAAGTGCTTTGTTAGCTATGTACATTACAAATATTTTCTCCTAATCTGTGTCTTCACTCTTTATTCTTTTAACAGTGCCTTTTGATGCACAGAAGTCTTAATTTTGATGAAGTCCACTTCATCAGTATTTATATAGTTACTGCCTTCTGCATTCTAAGAAGCCTTTGCCTACTGCAGCTTTGTAAAGATCTGCTATGCCTTCTTCCAGAAACTTTATGATTTAACTTGCACATTTAGCTCTATGATGGCTCTTGAGTTATTTTTATTTATGTTGTGAGAAAGCATTGAGCTTCATTTATTTCCGTTTGGAGCTCTCCTCATTCTGGCACTGTTTGTGGAAAACACTTTTTTCCCCCATGTTTCGTGCCTATTTCAGTTTGCTGAAGTTGCTGGAAGGCAATGCACCAGAAGTGGGTTGGATTTACAATGGGGATTTTTTCACTTACAATTTTCAGTTCTTAGGTCATGAAATTGTCCAGCTCATGGCATCAACAGGACAATTCCTGGACTCTGGAGACAGGCTGCCGGCATCCCAAACACCTCTGTCACCTGGGAAGGCACGTGACCCACGTCTGCTGATCCTTTGCTCCTGGGTCTCATTGCCTTCAGCTCCTGGTTCCAGAGGCCTCCTCTCTGAGCCTCTGTGGGTCCTCTGCTAGCTTCTCTGGGGCTTCTCTGAGCTCTCTGGGCTTTTCCTTTGTGTCCTCTATCCTGTCACAAAGGACTCCAGCAAGCGATGCAGACCTACCTTGAATGGGTGGGGTCACATCTCAATGGATAACCTAAGCAAAAGGTCTTGCCCACAACAGGTCTGCACCCACGGGAACGGATTAAAACAATGTGGCCTTTTCAGGGGTCCCCAACAGCTTCACGCCAGCACAGAGCCTGGGCTGAAGCCAAGCCACCATGTGGACGGGGTCTAATTCCTGACCGGCTCCTCCTGCCCCTCAGACACGCGTGCCCGCCTCTACCCTAGCACTGTGCTGTCTGCAGTACTTCGCTTTCTACATCTGGCATCGGCTGTCCAGCCCTGCCACTTTGTTCTTTGTCAAGACCACTCGGGCCGTTCTGGGGTCCCTGTCCTGCCCCTTCTGGGCCTCGACACAGCCATTCTGTCTCCTTGGGTGCTTTCCCCAGGGGGCCACCTGGCTCCCTCCCTTCCCTCTTTCACATCTTCGCTCCCAGATCAGCTTCCGGACCACTCTATGTGAACTGCAGCCTCTGCCCCAGGACTGGGTCCGTAGGGCAGGACCTTTCCCTCATCACCCAGTGCCAGCCCTGGAGTAGGGGGTCGCAGGACCAGCCCGGAGGTGGCCAGTGCCCAGGGCTTCCCCAGAGCCAGGTGGGCGCGGGACCCCCGGGGGCAGGCTAGGGCTCACCGGCAGCTTCAGGCAGTTCAGCGCGTACTGCAGGAACAGTGAGATGGACTGGACCACCCGCCTCCGCTCGTGGCTCTTCTCTGACTTCAGCCAGGCCTCTGTGTGCTGGGTGGAGACAGGAGAGCCTGATGGACTGCAGCCCCTGCAGCACCCACCCTCACCCCCATGGCAGACCAGGCCCTGAGTGGGTGGGATGCCTGACGTGTGCTGGGTGAGCGCCCCAGGCCACAGCCTCCCCGGCTGCAGGGACCCCTAGGCCACAGCCTCCCTGGCTGCAGGGACCCCCAGGCATGAGGTCTCTTTTTCACAGGTGGCATCACTGCCCATGAGCGCATGGATAGCAGGAGAGGCAGGTTGCAGCCAGGGAAGGGGCCCAGCACTGCTGGTCCTCCTTCTTCCCCACCCCCACCCACCCACCCAGAATACCCACCCTGCCCTGCCGTGCATCGGCTCAGCTTCTTTAGGCAGCAGGGCCACCTGAGAGCTGCTCAAGAAAACATGGGCTTGGAGGACTGAGGAAGCCAAGGGTGCCCCAGGGAGCCCTGGTCCCCATAGAGACTCAGAGGCCGCTGTGGCATGTAGGGGCAGAGGCAGGTCCAGGCCAAGGGCGCCTAATCCCAGCTCTGCTCACCTTTTTAATTTCTCAGGAGATTTCGGGGGCTCATGACAGAAACCAGGGCTCTGTGGCAGCACATTTTTGAAACCTCTGCTCAAGGCCCCTCCTCCCACCTGCTTCCGGCCCATGCCTGCCCCGGCCGGCTCTTGCTCAGGGACCTTTCTCTCTCCACTCTCTGACCTCAGCCACTCAAGGACCAGTGCTCACATCTGGAGCCAAAGACTGTCCCCCGACCCAAGTCTCGGAGGTGTGGGGAGGGAGGGGACAAAGTGGCCACTTTGGGCCTGGATTTGTCACTGCCTGGCTCTACTTGGGGGTCATCAAGCCCCCATGTCAACACCACACTCTGGCCTGTGGTGTGGATGGCAGGAGCCTCGTCAGTTTGACACAACTCCATGAGATCAGGTCCCCGAGGGGCACCACCCCCTCTCTGCCCCCTTCCCCAAGACTGGCCTCTCCCTAGGCCCCAGGACCCCCTGGACAATGTTCCAGCTTCCATCTCATCCCCCTATCCCAGCCCCAGGCCGTCCCCCACCACCCAGCTGAGCACAGCCCTGGGTTGGTCCACCCATCCTGGTGGGCCTCGTGACAGCCTTTGGTGATGGGTCTGTGTTCTCCATTTGCAGCAGGGACCATGGGTTCATACCGATCTGGGGGACAGCTTCTCTGCCATCTCAGGGCTCAGAGGGTCAGAGTAGTCTCTGCCAGGCCTCTCTCCTTGTCTTCTAGATCAGAGGGATGCATCCTGGCAAAGCGTCTGGCATGGGGCAGCCACGGTGGGATGCAGCTGAGACCCCCATAAAGGGGCAGCAGAGTGAGTGCAGCTAGCAGCCCTGCTGACGCCACCGCAGGGGGCTGGGGCTTCCAAACACAAGCTGGACCAGGCCAGCCACCTGCTTGCAATTCCTCAGGGGCTCCCACTGGTCTTTTGGACAACCCTTTAACAGGGTCTGCACAGACTTCTTTGGTCTGTACCATCGGTCCTTGTGGCTTCCTCTCTCACTGCTGCCCACCTGGACACTAAGCCCTGGCCAAATTCACCAGGAAGTGAGCAGTGGACAATTGCACAGGGCCTCATTCACTCCATCTAACAACCCTGCAAGGTAAGTTCTGAACATGCCCATTTTATGCAGGGGAAAACAAAAGCACAGAGTCAGAAATTCTCTTGCCCGTATGGCACCCTCAGGAGGGGGTTCCCATCCGGATGTTAAGTGCCCGGCCCTCACACCACACGCCTCCCAGCTGTGCACACTCCTTTAGACTCCGGGGCTCTGGCAACTTGGAACCATCTGTACGGGCTGAATACACTTTCACGCTTTCCTTTAGCCTGGTTGTGACCCGCCCATCCTTTAGACCTCTCTAGGGGTCTTCCAGAACCCTGAATGAGGTTTAGACCCCTGCACTAGGTCTCCTGGCTTCCCGCAGCACCCGTCACAGCATCTGTGCCACACTGCTGTTATGAATTTGTTTGCCATTTCCCCTGCCAGAGTGTGGGCTTCTGAAATGAGAGAAATTGTAAAAATAGGACCACGTACATGAGGCTAAACTTTTCCTCAGAAGATTCATATATGATATTTGATGTTTGAGACAAAAATTGTAACACCATTTTGATAGCCAAATAAATACAATCAATGAACTGAAGAAACACATGGACAAAGAACTAAAGGGAATTAGGAAAACAATATAGTAACAAAATGAGAATTTTAATAATGAGATAAAAAGTTATAAAGAATCACCAAATGGAAATCTGGTAACTCAAAAGTACAATAGCTAAAGCAAAAAATTCAATAGGGGGGTTCAAGAGCAGATTGGAAGAAGCAGAAGAAAGGATCAGTGATCCAGAAGACAAAACAATTTAAATTGTCCAGATTGAGGAGTGGAAAGAGAAAAACAAAAACAAAAACAAAAAAAAGATTCCAAGAGAGACAGCCCATGTAGCCAGAGACCTTTGGAGAAGAAGAAAGGAAATGCCCCCAGCAGAGCTTCATGAAACAAGAAGCTGGAAGAGAAACCTAGCAGACGCCACCATGTTCACCATGTGCCTTTTCCGTTAAGAGAGAAACCCTGAATGTCATTAGCCTTCTTGAGCCAAGGTATCTTTCCCTGGATGCCTTAGATTGGACAACTCTATAGCCTTGCTTTAGTTGGGACATTTTCTTGGTTTTAGAACTGTGGACTTGCAACTTAATAAATTTCCCCCTTTAAAAGCCATTCTGGCAGCTAGGAAACTAGAACACATACTGAAAACAAAGATAGACGAGCAAACGAATGAAAAAACACTGCTGAAAGAATTTAAAGACCTAAATAAATGGCAAGGAATCCATTTGTCATGGTTTGAAAGAATTAACATTGTCAGTATGTCAATAACACCCAGTGCAATATACACATTTAATGCAGTCCCTATTAAAATTCCAGCATTTTTTTTGTAGAAATGGAAAAACTGATCCTCAAATTTATACAGAACTTCAAGGGGGTCCCCAAATAGCCCAAACCATCTTGAACTAGAAGACCAGGCTTGGAGGACTCACACTCCCCAATTATAAGTCATATTACGAAGAAACAGTAAGCAAAACAGTGTGGTTCTGGCTCAAAGACAAAAACATCAGTGGAATAGAACTGAAGGTCCAAGAATAGATCCACACATCTATGACCAATTGATTTTTGACAAGGCTGCCAAATACCTGCAGAGGGGAACGAATAGTCTCTTCAACCAATGGCTTTGGGGAAGCTGGATTTTGTCGAGGGGTGGAAGAGTTCTAAATCTTCATACCGCCCATCGTGTACAAAACTGTTCACTTTTCAAAACTAACAATTTTTACTTTGAGGCGATACATTTGCAAAAAGTAAGAGGAAATGGACAATTTCGTCTAAGACTTTAAATTACCAAAATTGATTCAAGGAAAAGTCAAACTTCTGCACAGATAAAAAGCTACTAAAGAAACGGAACTGGTAGTTAGAGATCTTCCTCGTAAAGCCATCAGGCCCAGATGGTTTTTATCTACAAATCTTAGCACTCGCTATGGCGCTTTGGAGCCACAGAAACATATGCCCTTAAATCTGATCTGTCCGTGTGCGTGAATGCAGCGAAAGCAGGGCCTTCCGATGGGGCCACTTGGGTTAAAGAGTGGCTCAGCCCAATCGGGATAGACCTTAACCCTAAAACTGGAGTCCTTTATAAGCAGAGTGAAATTCAGACCGAGAGAGCCCCAGGAGGACAGGTCAGAAGCTGAACTCAACAGAACCCGGAAAAGAAGGGAGAGGCCAGGAGAGGCCACCACATGTATTGTCACGTGACAGAGGAGCCCAGGGCCAAGGGTCTCCGGCAGCCAGCCCCTGAAGCTCCCGTCTTCAGGGAAAAAGCATCACCTTGATGACATCTTGATTTGGTCTTCTCCTACCCTTAAAACCGGGAGCCAACACTCATTGCATAAGCAGACCCATTGCATGGTGTTTGCTTGAGCAACAAGGAAACATCTAGATAATAAATAAATTATACTTAAATTTTAAAAATGGAAAAAAGGAAAACTTAACTAGGAAGTAAAAAATATATAAAGGATAAAAACAGAAAATAACATATAAATAAGCAAAAAAATTGGAAAGGATATAAAAATAAATATCCTCTAAGAAGACTTCTTGTAAGGCTGGAAAAAAAAAAAGAGAGAAGCTCACATAACACATTGCGAAAAATGGAAAAAAAATATGATAACTTCAGCTCGAACAGTTATTTTAAAAGGCATAAGAAATGAGTAATCACTGCCTTTTTACAAACTGCTGCAGAGACTAGAAAATGAAGGAAATCATCCAATTTATTTAATGAGACAAATATAACCTTGATAACTAAACAAGAAAAAACATAAAAGATACAGGCCAACTTACTTTAAGGCATAGATGCAAAAGTTTTAAATATAATTTTAGCAAATCAAATTCAATAGTGTATTAGCAAAATGATGTGTCATCACGAAGTGGGGTTTACTCAGGAATGCAGTGAAACTTCAAAATTGTAATTTCACCAAGGAAGCCTGTCTTATGAATAGATTAAAGAGAAAACCATGTGACCATCCCAGTACGTAGAGAGAAATGTTTGATGAAATTCAGTATACATTTAAGGTCAGATCTGAGTGCAGTGACCTTGAGATTGTGTCTCTTGGATCTGGCTGCTGTCCTCAAAATCCGTCTCTGTGCTCAGAGGTCCCCAATACTTCCTTCTTCCTTCCCTCTCTGACAGGTCTCCACTTCTCCCTGCTCCCTCCCCACTTTCTCTCACAAGCATTTCCCCTATAAACCTGCTCCGTGTTTAATCCCACTGGGCTTCTGCTGCTCGGGGACCCAGAGCGAATCAGAAATAGAAGAAAACATTCTTCACCAACTAAAGGGAATCTAGCATCATCTCCAGCAACCTGCTTATTTAATGTCAAACCCGTATGAGCATTCTTCCTAAATCCAGGAGACAGAAAAGGGTACCTGCCTCCACTGTCCTATTTCGTACTGTAATGGAATGGCCTAATCAGTGCAAAAAGACATGAAAAAGAGATTTTTTTTGAAAATATAGGGTTTTGGAAGGAAGAGATACAAATGTCTTAGTTTGTAAATAACATGATCGTTTACAAAGAAAATAATAATCATGATCTTAGTAAGACAGTCTCAGGAAGTGGCTGGCTATGACGACAATATACAAAAGCGGTAGCGTTCTCAGATCAGGTAGGGTCAGTTAGAAGGTCTGATTCTTTTAAACAAACCCATCTCCAATATCAACAAAATCTCTAAGCTTTCAAAGATGCCTGGGGTGGCCCCTAGTCTTTAGCTCTGAAAGTCAGAGAACAGCCCAGTGTATTTGTGAGATGGATGCTTCCATTTAACACACACCTCTGGGACTGATGGGTAAACCAGGAGGCCAACTTGTTACTTTTGGCAAAGCAGACTACTGCACTGCCGAGGGGTAGCCGAGCTTGGGTTTTCTGACTGAGCCTGGGAAAATGCTCCGTGGGAAGCCAGCCTGTGCTCTGCAAGGAGACTGGGCAGACCCAACCAGAGATGCTGCAGAGAGGGCTTTAAATGGCTGACGGCATCAAGGCAAAACAGAGGATGCATCTGCATCTGCTGCAGAGAGAAACCTGTCTGGGAAACAGCACCTCAGCTTCAAGTGGGCAGGCCGCCAGCCCCAACATCACCTTCTGGCTGGCCTGGAGCCACACTGTTGAGTTAAATTCCTACTCTGCCATGCTGTGTGACCTTGTGCAAGTGACTTAACCTCTCTGTGCTCTGTTTGCAAAGTTAGCTTGGTAAGCAGGCTCACTTCTGGGAATTGTTGTGAGGATTAACTGATATGCCTGGCATGGAGTATGGACTCCATCATGATCAATTGGTGGCGTGGTGGGAGTGCAGTGGGAGGGAGCTGGGTATTGTCTGGGCAAGCTTCTCTGGCAGAGCTCTGAGCCCTGGGACAATGTCACAGGACACCGAGGAGAGCATGTCCTCCATTCTCAGCTAGGTTTTGTCATCCCCATAAGGGGCTGTCCTTTCTCACCTCCTGGACCGGGAACGTCGCACTCTCTTGACCCAGAATAACTTTCTCTCCTATATTCCTCTCCTGGGTGATTCTGCCCAGCCCTCAAGCACAGCCCAGGGTCCCCTCCTCCAAGAAGCCTTCCTAGATAACCTGCCCTAACCCATATGTGGTGGTTTGAACCTGTATGAGTCCCAGAAAAGCATGTTCTTAAATCTAATCCATCCCTGTGGATGTGAAACCCATTGTAGGACAACCTTTTGATGATGCTACTTCAGGTAAGATATGTCCCACTTCATTCAGGATGGGCCTTAATCCTATTACTGGACTCCTCTATAAATGGAATGAATAGAGAAAGAGAGAGAAAAAATCACCCACGGAAGTAAGAAGCTAAAAGTAACGAAACCTGAAGAGAACGGAGAAACCAGGAGATGCCACCATGTGCTTTGCCATTTGGCAGAGGAGCCCAGGGTGGACAGCAATGAGCCTTCAGGAAAAAAGCTTCACCTGATGATGCCTTAATTTGGACATTTTCGTGGCCTCAAAACTGCCAGCAAAGGAACTCCCATTGTTTAAGCCAGCCCATTTCATGGATCTGCTTGGAGCAGCCTGGAAAACCAAAATACCACACCTGTCTCCGTGTGCTTATCACCCTGTGTTCCAGTTGTCTGTCTGTCTGTCTTTCCTTTCCTCTGGACTGTGCGGGGCCTACAGCTGGCCGGGCACTGGAGGGGCAGTCAGTGAGTCAGCGCAGCTCTGGGGTGGGCTCAGGGACCCTCCTCAGCTCCGGAACGGCCTGGGGGCGTGCATGGGGGTCCCGGGCTGCCACCAGCCCTAGGGAGGGCCCCGCACCTGCAGGAGGAAGTGGATCTCGTCCATGCTCTCATTCTCCGAGATGAAGCTCTGCAGCAGCAGCTCCAGGGCCTTGGTGGTCTTGCTGTACAGCATCTGGAGGGGGGAGACGCCGCCTGCATTGCCCGGCCCTGTGGCCCCCAACCCCCGACCCTGAGCTGCCCTGCAGGAGCTCGGCCACCCCCTCGCTGCCGTGGGGCTTCAGCAGCCGCTGCCTCTGGGACCTCGGCCTGCTCCTCCTGCAGGCGAGTGTGATGACGTCTTCCCGGCCCAGCCCGGGGGCAGCTCTGGCTACCGGGCCCTCAGGTGAAGGCGTCAGGGTGGTAAGATGTGCCCGAGACCCCAGAAGGCACTGTGCACCTGGCAGGGCTCGGGGAGATCCAAATCCTTCAGCTGCGCGAGCCACCCCTCACCCTGGCTCCTTGGACAGTGTCCCCTGCCCTCCCCTACCACCTCTCGGGCCCTCTCACTGTTCACCTTCCTTCGTCTTCTCTGACAACACTGCACTCCCCCAAGGTCGCTCCCGGCCTCAGGTCCCTTCTCACTGTCTTTATTTTCCCCGGATGATGCCCCCAGATATTCACAGGTCGGCAGGAGCATGGCTGCCCATGGACCTGCCGTCCAGGAGTTACCACACTGGTGGACAATGGCCCAGAACAGCCTTTGGCGCTGGGGGGCCCTTAGATGGGCTGATGCCAGGTGGGTGATCCCCAGATCCATGGGGCTGGCTGGCATGCGCTCAGGCTGACAGATTCCTATCTATTCCAACAGCTCCCCGTGGGCAGCCGAGGATCAGAGCTTCCTCCAAGGACATGCATGGGCCAATGGAGTGAGTGAACTTGATTCATGCTGAATCCAAGCACAAGTCCTCGGGGGCTCAGCAAGTTTCTGCCCGTCCCCAGGCCCACTTCCAGGGAGAAGTGTGTGCAGCAGCCCCCCAGCCTGGGGTAGAAGCAGGCCCAGGAAGACCCTAGTCTGGATGAGAGCTGCACTGCCACATACCCAAGGACTAGAAATGCACACAGTGTGGGGTCATAAGCCACGGAGACCTTGGGGATGCTTGTTACCGCAGCGAAAGCTAACAAACACCTGGAAGCATGGTCTTTCCAGGGTTTCGATCCTGGAGTTTTCATCCATGATCCCATCTGGGTCTCACAAAATCCTGAAGGAATGGCATGGCGACTGGAAGCCCCGCAGAATCCAAAGGCCCATGTTTCTCCCAAGGTCATAGCGAGTCAGTGGCACAGCCAGGAGACGCCCAAACCTTGACCCCAGGTCCTGTGCTCCAGAGCTACCCTCCAGCCTCCATGTACCACATTGGATAAAGGCTTGGCAGACAGACCTGCTACCCAGAAAGACAGGTAGAAGGCCCTGGGAACAGGCGATTCACCTTGACATCTGGTTCTGGCTTCAGGGGAGGCAAACTCTTCTCCAACATCTCCATGGGTGGAAGCATGTACAAGCTCTGCAGGCAGGTCTCCAGGACCCTGGACTTGACCATAGGTTTCAGGTGTGGCCGCAGCTGGCTAGAAATAACACAGAGAAGGGGCTGGATTTCTTTGCACAGCCTGTGGTTTTGGGGATGAAAGGCCTAGCTGGAAAGGTTTCCCAGGTGGGAGAGACTTTCTCAGTTTATAATGTGGGAGTCGATCTGGATGATAACGAAGTCTTTGACTCTAATTTGTGGATGAACTGTTGGGGAAAATGAAGCTCAGAAGGATTAGAAGGGCCTAAGGAGAGGGGGTCTGCCCTGAGCCATCCTAACTCATTCACTCAATTTTCTTGGATTCATTGGCATTTGTTTGTGAGAAAATGTAGAGATTATTCTAGGCTCAGGATCAGGACTGTGGATGAGATCAGGTCTCAACCTGTCACCAGGGTCAGGGCTTAGCATGTGACCAGGGCCAGGGTTCAGTGTGTGACCAGGGTCAGGGCTCAGTGTGTGACCAGGATCAAGGCTCAGGCTCAGTGTGTCATCAGGATCCGGGTTCAGTGTGTGATCAGGATCAAGGCTCAGACTCAGTGTGTCATCAAGATCAGGGCTCAGTGTGTGATCAGGATCAGGACTCAGGCTCAGTGTGTGATCAGGATCAGGACTCAGGCTCAGTGTGTTATCAGGATCAGGGCTCAGTGTGTCATCAGGATTAGGGGTAAGTGTGTGATCAGGATCAAGGCTCAGACTCAGTGTGTCATCAGGATCAGGGCTCAGTGTGTCATCAGGATCAGGACTCAGGCTCAGTGTGTCATCAGGATCAGGGGTAAGTGTGTGATCAGGATCAAGGCTCAGGCTCAGTGTGTCATCAGGATCAGGGCTCAGTGTGTCATCAGGATCAGGACTCAGGCTCAGTGTGTCATCAGGATCAGGGGTAAGTGTGTGATCAGGATCAAGGCTCAGGCTCAGTGTGTCATCAGGGTCAGGGCTCAGCATGTGAATAGCAAGGATCAGGGTTTAGTATGTGACCAGGGTTGGGGTTCAGTGTGTGATCAGGGTCAAGGTTCAGCATGTGAGCAAGGATCAGGGCTCAGCATGTGACCAGGGTCAGCATTCAGTGTATGAACAACAAGGGTCAGGGCTCAGGGTGTGACTGGGATTAAGGCTCAGTATGTTGCCAGGACCAGGGCTCAGATTGTGACAACATAACCAGCCTCTCCTGGACTAGAAACAGAGCAAGTCTAACATCCCTGATGGAGTGTGGGCCCTGGCCTCAGCCTGCCCAGCACTTAGTCCTGTGCCACTCCATCGCCCTGCCCCTCCTCCCCCTCTTAACTCCTCCTTGCACCCTGACCTCACCCATATTCTGGGTGGGTGAACGGGTTCCTGGCTTGGCTCACCTCAGTCCCATGATGACTAGGATGATCTTCTCTTGGAGGTGGGTGGCCAGAAAATTGGGCTCCCTCTGCAGAATGCACTTTGAGGGGTGAGAGGAGGAGCCAGCATAGCAGCTTCTGTGCGGCCCCCACTGTGGCCCCTGGCCCACCCACGGCCTTGGGGGCACCCACGGGGAGGGCAAGGCGCCCCTCACCAGGAGGCACTGGACCAGCTCTGGGATCTGAACGAATTTGTAGCTCTGGGCGCCAGACTCCTTCTTGATTGCTGCCACAAGCATGATGGCCGCCGAAAGGAAGCTTGTCTTTAGGATATTGTCCTGGTCACGCAGAGATGGGCGCAGAAGGCAACGTCGGGCAGAGTCCGGGACGTCCCGTCTCACGGGCCCAAGTGCCCACCTTCACCAAGGTGCTCAAGGCACACGCTCAACACACACAGCACGCACACAACACACACAGCACACACGCAACACACACGCATGTATATGTCACTTGTACCATCCTCACAGCACACAACACACGCCTTGTTAAGTAAAACAGCATGACAGCCTGCATCGGTGTTGCTGTTGCCTGGACGGAATTTTCCAGAAGACTAAACAATTGCCCTGCAGGGGCTTTCTGAGACTATGGAGCCTACTGCACCCTGCAGGGTTGCAGAGTAGCAACCCCTGGTGATAAACCTGCTTCACCCTGGTGGAGGGAGCCTCTCAGGGTGGACACACCACACCACCCAGTGTATATCTGCTGCCCTGTCTGTAAGACCCTCTCATGGAAAGGGAAGCCCAATGTCAGCCAAGCAGAACATTTCCTTGCTTGAGTCTGTGCCCGTCCTGTGTAAGTTTTCTCTTTCCATCCCCCCAGCGGAACACCCTTCAACTCTCTGCACGGGATGCTGCCCAATTCATGAGTCGCTCAGTAAAGCTGCAGATCCTAAACTGAATACAAAATTTTGCTATTCTCTGTTTTGGTGACAAGGACAGGTTCTGAAGACGACAGCTGATGGCTCTGGGCTCCACAAGAAAGGCAGGTAAAGGTACCTTGAGCTTTTGAGCACTCTGACTTTCCTTCCATCACCAAGCACCACTGTCTTTGTGCTCGGCTCTCCCGTCTCACGAGCCTTTTGTCCAAAAGCCAGAGGGCCCCCCTCAGTGACGAGACGATGTGCATTTTGAGTCCAAGTTCCCTGGCTGTTGGTACCGTTGCAGCTTCATTTCTGTTTTTGTTTTGTGTTCTTTTTTTTTTCTGCTGTGGGTTTCTTTGTCCTGTGCACCAGATAAGATGTGTGCCATGAAAAGATGGGATCCCCAAATCTAAAAACTTTGGTTCTCCACCCTCCATCACCCCAGCATGTTACATGTTTAAAAACGGCGGGGCCGGCAGCTATGCCTATTTAACAACATGGCAAAATCTCACCAGAGTCACCCAGAGTTGCAGAGACCACAACGGAGGATGTCCAGTTACTCAAACGTACTCATCTCAGAGGTGCATTCTCAGTTTACTCAGAAATGCAAGACTCTAAACAGCTTCATTAAAGGATTCCTTACAGAAGGCAAATGAGAGGTTAGAAGCTCATGAAATTTCTATGTTCTCTGTGTTTGTGTTTTTATGTTGACCCATGGCTGTAAAATTTGAAATTGAAGCTATAAGCACTCAATTTGGGTCTGTCTGTTTTTTTTTTTTTTTTCGCATGGGCAGGCACTGGGAATCGAACCTGGGTCTCCGGCATGTCAGGTGAGAACTCTGCCTGCTGAGCCACCATGGCCCACCCTGTCTGTATGTTTTCATGTATATATTTCCTATCTCCGGATTGTATTAAAATTAACTTATAAAACTCTTAAAAGACCTCTGTACAGATGGGCTTAAAAATAAATAAATGCTAATATATAAATTGATATTCCTAAAGTCTCAAAAGTTAAAGAAACTAAATTTTTACCATTTCCAATGAAAAAAGAATGTTTGTAAAACTAAACCCAAATGTTTTTTAAAAATTCAAGATCACACAATACAGATAAACTTTGATAAACAGGACTAGTTTGATAGTGTCAGTTAATTAAAAACAGCTATTCCTTCTAAGACGTCAATGTTAAGTATAATATAATCATACAATTTTGTTCTACTTGGGTATATACTTTCTAAATTGACACAGGTTTACTGATCAAACAAGCTAGAATTACATCTGCTAGTATCTTTAAGATGATGAAAACGTAACTTTGTGTTTAGCCAAATTGAGTTATTATTCTGACGAATTTTATTGCAAGAGTAATTGTGTTTCGTGGGATGTTAGCTTGAAGACAGTTTCTAAGATTTTTTTTTGGTAACTTAAATATGTAAGGTATGAAGGATGTGTTTTTGTTAAGGAAAAAGAGAGTAATTTTGTCCTAAATTAAAATGAATGGTTGTTGCAGAATGAGAAACAGAAATGTGTAAGACAAGACCTGTGAGAATATAGAAAGTTGTAGGAGGTTTTTGTAATTTTCTTTTCAGATTGTTCACTGCTAGAATATAATAGATTTTTTTGTATATCCGTCTTATATCTTGCAGCCTTGGTGCACTCATTTTCTAGTTCTTATAGTTTTTGGTGGATTCTGTAGGATTTCCGATACACCGGAGTATGCCATTTACGAAGAGAGTTTTACTCCTTTCTTTCCAATCTGGATGCTTTATATTTCTTTCTCTTGCCACATTGCTCTGGCTGGAACCTCCAGCACAATGTGGAACAGAGGTGGTGAAAGCGGATGTGCTTGTTCCTGGCTTCCGGGGAAAGCATCCGACCTTCCACCAGCAGGTATGCTAGCTGTGGGGCCTTTAATCAGGTTGTTTGCCATGAAAGAGTATTGGGTATTGTCATTTGCTTTCTCCACCTCTATTGGCAATCATGTGGTTTCTGCTTTTTCTTTTACTCATGTGATGTATCACATTAATGGGTTGGGCTGCAAGCCCTCCTTGCTCTTCTGGGATAGACCCCCCGGTCTTGGTGTGTAATTTCTCTGTGTTGCTGGGTTTGGTTTGCCTGTATTTTGTGGAAGATTTTTGCTCCAGCATCTTCCTTGCACTCCTTTGAGTCAAAAATGCCATTTTCACAAACGTAGGAGATATTGATCTGTAGTTTTCTTTTGTATGAAATTTGTCTGGTTTGGCTGTCAGGATAACACTGGCATGCGGAAGGAGTTGAGAAGTGTTCTGTCCTTTCCTGCTTGTCTGAACGAGTTTGTGAAGAATTGGCATTGATGTTTCTTTAAATCTTTGGTAGAATTCACCACTGAAGCCATTTGGACCTGTGCTTTTCTTTGTGGGTAATTTTTTTAGTCACTAATTCGATATATTTGCTTATTTATAGGTCTATTCAGATATGCGCTCCTTTGTTTCAGTCTTTCTTGGAAAGGGCTAAGAATTTGACAAGAGCCACTGAGTGACTCACGGGGAGGCTTAGCAGGTGTCACCTGAGGAAGCTGATGGGAGGGTGACGGGGGGTCCTCACCTGCATCCACGAGAGTGGGACAGAGAGCGCATGAGCCGCACACACACACCTACACACACCCCACACATGCACACCGCATCACACTACACACCAAACACTCCTCCACAATCCCCTAAACACACACACAAGGTGCATCACACACCAAGCACACCTACGTACACCCCCTAAACACACTGTCTCCATCACACACCCACACATCACAATCACACATCCACATGCCATGCCACACACACACACATACACGGAATCACACACACAGTGCATCACACACACATCACAAACATGCGTATATCACACACACCACACATACGTACACCACATCACACCACATGCACACATGCACAGCGTATCACACACACATATCACATACTCACATGACACACACACAGCATCACATACACTCATCACAAACATGCCTCCATCACACACACACACACATCACACACATCACACACACCACATCACACAAGTCACACACACACCACACATGCACACATACACACACACGCAGGGACCCAGGCAGGACTGGACAGTCACGAGTGGGAGATTTCCTTTTGGCGCATTCCCTGGGTGATACGTGGGTTTTTGAAGCACAGAGAGCAGTGAAAGTGCCCTCCGGAGGGACTCCTGCCGCCTGCCGCTGTCCTTGGATGCGGACGGGCAGTGCTGCCCTGGACTGGTCAGGGCCCATCCCTGCCCCGCCCCGGCCTCCCCCCAGCCAGAGCTGCCCCGACCCAGGAGAAAAGGGCAACGTACGGCCACCTGGGGCAGTGGGGTGAGCTCTGCCCGGCCCCCTTGCCTGCCCCAGCCCCGTTTTCCAGGTTCGTGAACACCTGTGCAGGAGCAGAGCAGGTGCGTGGAGCGGGCATCTGGCTAAGTGGAGCGCACGAGCTGCTCGCCGAGGGGGCAGCCTTCCCACCCTTCCCGCCTCCCCACCGCCCACAGGCTCCCTGCGAGGACAGAAGCAGGGTGTCCAAGGGCTACCGTGCAGGGACAGCCCCTGGCGGCCGGCCCACTCACGTAGCGGCTGCTGGAGAAGTAGTACACCATCCTGGAGGCGACGTTGTCCACCCAGGGCAGGATGTTCCCTCTGGCGTGCGTGGCCATCTGCCCATAGCACAGCAGGGTGGTGCTGCCCACCCACCTCCAGTGCGGGCTGGAGTCCAGCGGCTGCAGGCAGGCAGGAGCTTGTACCTCGGCCGGGGCTGACCCCATCCTCCTGCCCTCAGGGCAAATGGACCCACACGGCACGCTCAGTGCCTCCTGCCCGGGTCCCTGCAGACCCCCTCTCCAGGCCTGAGGCATCGGGCCCCGTCCAGGATGCCCATCCACGCTCCTCCAGCTCTGCTGTGCTAGCAGCCCTCCCAGGCCGCCCCAGCCCCTCCCAGCGCTCCCACTTGGTCTCTGTCTTCCCAGCCAGCTGCGGCCTCAGGACCCATGCTGGGAGGATGGAGATGCGCCTGTCACCCTCCACGGCCAGGAGGGGAAACCGAGGCCCAGACCACACACAACAGGTCAAGGGCAGGCCACAAGGCTGTGGCACAACCGGGGGTGGCACCAGGACGGGACTCCCCACCTGCACTGGGCCACGATGGCCTTCACTGAGCCTTCCTCCTGCCTGAGTCCCATACCTTAGCCCCTCGGAGAGGTGGGGGGCAGGGCTACACCCCCACTTTATGAGGTTCTCTAGGACACAAGGAGAGGGCGAGGCACACAGGACGCCGGGCTTCACCCTACCTCCGCTTGCCCACGCGCACACGCGCCACCCTCTGCCGGGAATGCGCCCCCGACCTGCACGCCGCAGCCTCGCTACCTGGCTGTCCGGGCCTGTGAAGGTGGATCTCAGGAAGCGGGTCCGGCCCAGGTGCTCCAGCACGGCCCACACCTCCTCCAGGTGCGAGGTGGACGTTAAGCCCACGGCCATCGCGATGCCCTGCCATGGGGGGACCGCGGGCTGGCGGTGGGCTGGGCGGTGCCCCGCAGAGGCCACGCAGGACCCCGGGGAAAGGACAGAGTGGGTAGCGCGTGGCTGACTCCACCCAGGGCATCCCGGCTGCTTGCTCAGACGGCAGCTGGTTTTAAACGCGAGGTGGGGCAGCGGCGCCAGTGTGCAGTGGGCGCGCGGGCTGTGGGAGCGGCAGGGACCCCCCCCGCCAGCTGCCAACCCACCTCTCGCTGGGCGGCGAACTGGTGGGACAGCTCCAGGAGACTGGCCAGGTGCTTCTTCACCAGATCCCCGCTGGCAGCTTCCCGGAGCATCAGGCCGTAGCAGCGAAAGAGGAAGGTCTGGGAGAACAGGGTGCTGAGATAGGGGACCCTTCCCCTAGACGGTGGGCTCACCTACCAACCCTCGGTCCACTGTCAGGGGACTCGGGCTCCTGCCCAGGTTCTGCTCCCCACAGGGGGCTCTGGCAGCACCCTCCCCCCCCAACACACATACACTGGCTCTCAGCCCCCTTTGCTTGTTTGGGGGGGGGTGCATCCTCTGCCAGGCCCTGCTCGACCCCCCAGGCCTTGTCCCAGCGTGGCTGTGAGCTGCCGCCTTGCTGCCCTTTGGTCTGCAGGTCCCCTGGGGTCAGGCCCTCAGAGAGGCCCCCTGCCTGCACTTCCTGGTGAGGTTAGTCGGGGGCCAGCCACCCCCACCTAAGCATTCTCGAGTGCGCCGTGATCCCTGCCTGTGGCTGAGCCCAGCCCATCTCAGGGTCCTTCACAGAGACCCCCATCCCGGCCAGCAGCAGATGCTCAGCTGATAGGGCTCTGTGATGAATCCTCGGAACCTGGTACGCGGCTGAAAACCCAGTGGGGACCAAGTATGGGGGCAGCCCAGGCAGGGAGCCCTTAAGTCTTTCTGGGGTGTTCTGTCCAGGGGCTCTGGGGTGAGGGAAGAGGCTTGGGTGGCCATGGGACCCGCCTTTGGATACACCCACATGGGGATCTTAGAGCCGGACCCCAGCCGCCGTGGGGTCGGGGAGACTTCTGGGCAGCCCTGTGGGCCTGGCACTGACCTTCTCCAAAGGCAGTGTGGGGTCCAGGTTCACAGAGGCCAGAAGCTCGCAGATGGGGGTGTTGGCAGCGTTTGGTTCCAGCCCCTTGCTGAGGAGCTGGGGACAGAGCACAGGCCCTGTCTTCCTGCCCCGAACACCCCCAGACCAACAGCCGCGAGCATGTGGGCAACTCAGAGGCTCCTGCCAGGGCCGGGAGAGGCTGGAGACCCCAGGATCCTACAAGCCCTGGGGCCCAGAGTCCCCTTGGGGCAGCAGAGAGCACAGCGGGCCACCCCCAAAGGGTAAAGGAAAGGCTGAGATGAAGCCCCACGAGCAGCTGGGCCCCCTTCTGAGAATATGATTCTGGCCACATCCTCCTCTGATGGAGACTCTCAGCCGCCCCCTACCCCCTCACCCCTGACCCAAAGATAAAGTCAGGACCTACCCTGCCCATGTCTCCCAAGTGCAGCCCTTCTGATGCTACTGCCACACCAGCCCCAGGGCCTTTGCACAGCTGCTCCTTCCTGCTGCTGCCACCCCTGCCCCATGTACCCTTCAGCTGTGGGGCCCCTTCCTTTTCACAGGCAGTCCTTGGGGAGCACCCATGGCTTCCAGGGCAGGGCAGGGGGTTCCTATGGCTCAGTGAGGAGTGCAGGCCCACACTTGCTCGATCAGCAATCGGCTGTAGCTTTCAAGCACCAGATGGCCAGAGGCAGGCCAGGGGTCTGCAGGTGACTCCTCTGTGCTGGCAGGGAGGAACAGCTCCTGCCCCGACTCTCTCCCAGAGCAGACTGTGGGGCTGGGGGCCCCAGGACTGCAGAGGCCCAGGGAGCCCCAGGCCTGCACGCCGAGGGGCTGCAGATGGCAACGGTGGCAGCAAACACCTGGCAAAGGACAGAATGGCCTGCAGGGCCCCCTGGTCCCCATGTGGCCCCAGGCACAGAGACTCTCTCCACCATGGGAGCCACAGAGGGTGAGGGAGGGTGCTCCCGGCAGTGTTCACGGCCGCTCAGGAACCCTACCGTGCTGCTCTCCTGCAGAGCGTTGCAGATGGTCTCCAGGACCAGGCTTGTTTTGACCTCTGACATGGCCCTGACTTGGCTGACCAGCACATCCTCCTGGGGAGGGCGGTAACCCAGGGGCTCAGCCAGGGACACCCTGCCCAGGTGGTCTGCAGCAAACAGAGAACAGAGAGGTAGTGCCAGGGCTGGCCACGGCTCCAGGGGCAGTCTCAGGGCCCCAAACCCCACAACACCTGCTCCTGCTGTGTCCTGAAATCACACCTGCAAGAAGCACTTCCTTCAAAATGCATCTGGGGGGAAAAGGTGTGCAAGAATGCCAGGAGGCTGAAAAGGCAGCGTATTCAGGGCAGACCTGCATTTCCTGGAGGCCAAGAAGGCTGGTTCAGGAGGCACGTGGTTGACTCAGGGCAGTGTCAGCCCAGAGCGAGGCGGTTCCCAGATAGAGCTGGGAATCCACTTGGGGAGACCGTACATGCCCCACAAAGAAGACATGACATGGTAGACCAGAGAGGAAACAAACAGGGATTGCTCAATGTGCCAAAGTAATTGCTCCCCACTTACAACCAAAAACGAAGCTGGATCTCTACCCTACTCATTGCACCTGAAAAACTGGTCTAGTGCAAACCCTAGGGCCCCTCAGAGCCAAAAAAAGCCAGGGCCCTATTTCCTCTTTGAACTTTCCTCTTGAGTTTCCTCCTGATAACTTTTGAAATTTGAAATCCCCACCAAATGTTTTAAAAGTTCAAGTGCATGTCATCTAGGCAAACCTTTGGTGAATAGGAGTAGTTTAATATTGCTGGTTAAGTAAAACCAGTTATGTCTTCCGATTTATCAGCGTTGAGCACAATACAAGCGTACAAATTTTGCTCTACTTGGGTATGTTCTTCCTAAATGTGCACAGGTTTACTGATCCAGCAAGCTAACATGATATCAACTAGATGTTTGAAATGATGACAAGTGTAAATTAGTGTTTAACCCAATTGAGTTTTTATTCTGACAAATTTTATTTCAGGAATTATTGCTTGGTAGGATATCAGCTTAAAGACAATTTCCAAGATCTTTTGGGAAACTTAAGTTTGTAAGGTATGCAGGATGCATTTTTGTTAAGGAAAAAGAGAGTAGCTTTGTCCTGAAGTAAATCGAATTGGTCTTGCAGAATGAGAAACAGGGAAAGGTAAGATAAAACCTGATGAATATGGAAAATTGTAGAAGGTATATGGAAAATTGTAGAAGGTTTGTGGAAATGAATTTTATTTGTTTCAGACAACACGGGCTAAGATTTGGTAGGTTTATTTATAGGATTTTTTAAAGAGCTTTTGCATTAAACAACATTTTCATGCTGAACTAGAATTTGGTTTTCTCTCCATTAATATGAAGACATGTTCCTTGGATTATTGATCTGCTTTTATTAAGAGGCTGTAAAAGGTTTTACTTACCCATATGAGTAATTTGCCTGCAAGGCAAAGATTCTGTTTCTTCTCAGAATAATATTCTGTACTTCATATTGGCCTTACTGTCCTACATTGAGAACAAGTCTTTTCATTTTTAAAAGAGCTAAGTTTTTACTTCTTTTTTTTTCTACCTCCTATTTTACTTTTAAAATCTTGTTTACTTTGGTTAAGCAGGTAACAAGCTATTGTTGATCAGCCACCTATGCTCCCATAATTATCTAAGTATTCAAATCTGTCAGCTTTTGACATTTTTCTTTCTCCAAATCAAATCCTAAGTGATATCTTTTTTTAATTTCAAACTGTCTTTGGGATTTTACAGAGAGCTCCTGAGAAACCACAAAGGATTTGTGCTTTCATCTTATAAAGAGAGAAGTGCTAGAAATAGTTAGGTTTATTTGATATGTTATGAGATGTGTGGGAGGTATTATCAAATTAAAAGGAATTTTCTGACCTTCTGTTGCTTGAATCTGTATTGGCAAAATGTTATTAATATAAATAATTAGGAAATTATGTAGAATTTCTAGCAATCTGTCAGTGTCCTCACTGTCTATGACATGTCCTCATGTTGATCTGGCAGATGCTGACAACATCAGCGTGTTAGCGATCATAATTTCAGTTATTCTTAAAAAGTTGCACATGCCATAGAAACAGAAAAGTTCCTTGTTATTCATGTACTCAGTTGCTTCCCTGAAAGAGCTTGCAGTCAGCTACAGCTCAGATCTCCGTCTTAGGTGGAAAGGGACTGCAAGCGAGAAGCCAAGCAAATCTATGAAGCGTGCTCCACCTGCCAGTTACATAAGCCAGGTCAACCTGTAAAGGTGGGATGCGGTCAAATGCCTCGGTCCACAGGGCCCTTTGGACATCTGCAAATGGACTTTATAAATCTACTCCCTTCAATAGGAGGCGAATAAGTCCTTGGTGTTTTATGTCTATTTTCTGGCTGGATAGTGACTTTTCCTTGTTCCAAGGCTGCTGCCCTGACAGTAACTAAAAAAAAAAAACATTTAGACTTTGTTTTCCCCACCTGGGGAAGTCCTGTTATTCTCTCAAGTGATGGAGGCTCCCAATCTATTGGAACTGTAATCAAGGAACTTGGCAAGATCTCACCTGTCAACCAAAAGCTTCACTACCCCTACCATCCTCAGTTGTCAGGAAAGGTAGAAAGAATAAATGGCTTCTTGAAACTTAAGTTAGCTGAGTTTCCTGAAGCTCTCTCTCTACTGGCTAGGCTTCTCAGCCTCGATGGCCCTAAGACCTAAGCCATCATGAAAACACTGGCTGACCGCCTGTTCATAAAGAGAAGAGCCCTGAGGCCTGGACTCCAAATTATTACAGTGTGAAGTTGATATTGAAGGGGGCTAACCACACATGCCCAGTTCACCAATCACAGACCCAGCCTGCCTTTCCCGAGAGTCCTCTACCAGGGACTCTGCCTGGCCTTCAGACAGAGACTTGATGTAATGGAAGAGGCGTCCACGAAAGATGCTTGGGATCCCAGAGGGAAGGGACCTTACCAAGTGTCTTACTGACCACCACTGCATCAGTAAAACTACAGGGAACTGGCCCCTGGGTCCACATGTCACAACTAAAACATGCTAAAATTGATTCATGGCTTCCAGAAGCAGATGACATCTGATGCAGACAGCTTTCGCCCAAGACGGCCAAACAAGTACATGGCACCCAAGATCATGGCTCAAGACCCACCTGAATTTCTTCTTCTTATTCCCCATTTCTTCCTTTTCACTGTCAGTCTAGACATTACCCCACTCCTCGTATGCCTCTTACAGTGCCCTGTCTCCAACCCCAATAGTACCCTACCTTCACCATGATTTTATGCCCTCTCTTCTCTACCCTGTCCTGCCCTAGGTACTCCTACCTTGAACAGAGTTTCTTCATCTTTCCAGCACACCATATAGCAAATGAAACCCAACAGAGTAGGATTTCCATTCCATCAAAACAGGAGCTTACTGCAGGGTCCAGACTCCCTTTAGAGACACCATTTTTCTCCAGCCACCCAAGGTTTTAATCTTCCTTTGGGCTTACCCTCAATTAGCTCTCCAAGCCACTATCCCATTCCTTAGAGTCTTTATTAAATCTTTACTAAGCCCTTCAACGGCATTGGCTGGTATGTGGACACAAGTACCCAAAGGAACTACCCGTCAACTGGGTGTTTCCTATTATACAATTCATGCTGACCTTGATGGCTGTTTATGAGAAGCTTCCAGAAGGGATCATTAGAAACCCAGGGCTCTCAGGACCTCTTCCCATACTACAGAATCCCACAAAGAGACTACTGTCAGACCAGAGACAGCTCTAAATGGATCATGGAACACCTCATTAACCCAAGCTAAACTCACCAAAAACAGACACGGATGAATCAGATTCAAGAGGAGTGTGAGCTGGTTTGACTGCTTCTCTAGCAAGGGCTTCTGCTGCCACTACCTCCTGGAGAACTTCCTTTGACTGTCATTTACAGATGCACAGCACTGGGGCACGCGAGTGTCACACATACACACACCTCCATCGCAAGACATATATCTAATGCCAGTTGATTGTATAGGGTTGTTGCACAAAGTTCTGACACCCCGACAGCTAGTGAGTTGATGGCCTCTTGGGTGGGAGACAAGTTCTTCTAATCCTATCTGCAGTCGCATAGTGTAGTCTGTCATCTTCCAACACGGGAGACAATTCCCCAGTGACAAAGGAGTGACACCGAGAACACAATGCCCCATGAGTCTAGCCTGGGCTGGTGGGTTTTCCATGACCCATCCGGAGCTGTCTCTAGTCTGACTGTCGTCTCTTCCTGGGTGGCCTTAAGGAGGCCTGAACCACACCTGCAGCCAAGACACGGACCATCTCCTCTCCAACCCCTACAGCTGAAACTCAAAATGTGATTCTGCAGCCCAGTCCAATTCAACCCATCTGGTTAGGGGGCCTCAAGGGTGGTGCTGGCCAGCTGGCCATCATTCACTCACTCATTCATTCACGAACCCATTCATTTATTTGTTCACTCATTTGATTGATTGCTCATTCTTTCCCTTGTTCATTCATTCATTTGCTCACTCATTGTTTTGATAAAACTTGTTGAGGACCTACTAGATCCCAAGCACGAAAAGGTTTTAGAATTCCTTTGAGGGAGAATCTAGGTCAGCCTTCTCTTTATGCTCCCAGAGCACCTAGAACAAGGCTCCCACCGAGTGGTTTGCACATGGTCTCCGAATGATGAGACTGACTGCACACGTACCTGTCCCTCCCCAGGGATGGAGGCTCCAAGGCCTTCAAGGATGGGGACAGAGCGTGTGCATGTGAGTGATCTGCTGCAGCCTCTGCTCCCCACACAGCCACCTGCCCTCTTTGGGATTCCTTTGGCCTCATTTTCAGCTGCTCTGCAGTGAGCCAGAGGTGCTGCCAAGGAGAGTGGAGTGAGGCAAGGGGCAGACATAGGTACCGAAGAGGAGGGAGAGGAGGGGTCTCTGAAGAAAACCTTGCCTCCTTTGTCAGGTTGGTAGGACTCTGGTCCATGGTGGCTCCCTGAAGCCCTTCTAGATGTTTCTGTCTGCCTGCTCCCCTAAATGAGTGTCAGGAGGCCAGAAGAGAAGGCCATGGAATCCCAGAAGGTGTGAATGCGTGTGAATGGCAGACCTGCCGGCTGCACACACCGCAGGGGCAGCGCACGCCGGCGGCAGGCTGCGGCACCCTCCCACACCTGTGGGGTGTGCATCCGTGGTCCCACACCGTTTCCTGCTGACCCAGAGGAACCCACCCTCCGGACCCCACGGCAACACCCTACAGTGGTAGATGCTTTCCATTGCTGGTTGACCAAGATAACTTCAAAAGTTATAAAATAAAATACCCTGTTCAATGAATGGTGATCCACGCTTTCTATTGGGAATGAGGAGGCAAAGATCCTGCCAAAGGGACTGGCAGGAGCCCTAAGGGATACCAAGGCACTGTGGCCATGGCAGAGCCACCCAAACATGGGCTCTGTCTGCCATTCCAGGGCCCCCTTCCCTCACCCTCCCTGCAGAAGCCTTGCCTGGAGGAGGGTCCCCGTGGGTCTCACTGCCATGGGTGGGTAGTGGAGCCCCCTGCCCCCACCTGAGCCCAGCCCTGGTCCCCGCACCCCTCCTTACCATTCACCAGCTCTTGCTCTTCAGTGGGAGGCAGGCAACTGTCCCTCTGGTGGGGCAGGTGGAAGCCATCGCTGGGTGCAGCTACCAGCTGGGATTCTGGAAGGGCCAGGTCTCGGGGTGGGGGTGGAGGGCAGCGTCCAATGCAAAAGACTCGCTAGAACCTGCCAGAAGGAAAGCCCAGACCTTACCAGGACCTCCCTTCACACTATAGTTGGTACCCCCCATCCTTTCCAGGGTGCCCCTACCACCCAGAGTTGGTGCCTCTGACCTACCAGGGCCCCCCCACCCGCCTGTGGCTGCAGCCCAGGAAGTTCTGGGAGGAGGGACAGAGGAGGGTCATGAACTTGGTGCTTTCCCCGACCCGTGGCAGGGACAGTGGCTCACATCTACCTAGGCCGTACCTTGTCACAATTTCTAAGGAGCTTAGCAGGTGTCCCAGGGAGCAGCTGACAGCAGCTCAGCAGGCACAGGCAGGCTGACCCGAGTCATGGGGGAGGTGGGTGTGGAGCTGCCTGCCTCTCTACCCTCCTCCCCGCCTGCATCCTGTGCCCTGGGGGCTGTCGGGGACCACAGGGGATGGCCCACGAGCCTGGAGGTCTCACCCGCCTTGCTGTCTGACTTCTCCCAGGTGCACGGTGACTTCACAGCTTTCCCACCACCCCGTCCTGTGTCTTGAACCTTCTTCCCCTCTGACCCGTTCTCAGTGCCTCCGCACCTAAAAAGACCCCCTGGCCACCTGGAGAGGGTCCACAGGCCTCTCGCTGGCCCAAGGGATGGCCACAGACTTCCACTCAGGTTTTCAAGTCCTGGGATCCCTTCCCACCTTCCCATCTACTCTCCATTGCAGCAGCTCTGGCCAACTCTAATGCCTATCTTTCCAGAAAGCTGT
>PVIY010025283.1:0-36905 GCA_004026745.1 Myrmecophaga tridactyla
GTGCAGGAGAGGTAGGTTGGGCTGCAGTTGGTATGGGGATGAGGGGCATGTACGCATGCTGGGGGTTGGTGGGGTGGGGCCGCTTGGAGTCTGGGAAGTGGGAGTAGGTGATGGGGTTTGGGTACATGTGGTGTGGGGTGAGTCATGGGTCATGGGGCTGCACGGGTGAGGGTAGCATGTTCAAGCAACATGGCCTGGCTTAATTCCTAGTCCCTGTTTCCCCATCTATGCATTCCTGTGGGTTCTGCACTTCTACTTTTGGCTGAAGCTTTCTATTTCTCAGTTCTTCAGCTTTTGCAACCAGAGTTGCCCTAAGTGGTTCAAAAAGTTCTACAGGTCAGTTGCATTCTTGCATCACCATCTCGGTCACCTTCCCATCCCTTCTCTAAGTTTTCCTTGAACAGGGCTAAACTCAGTCTAACCTATTCAGCCATCTTCCAGGAACTCTGGAAACCCATATATTTTAAGCCTTAACTTTACATTCCCTATCCACACCCCATTCCTTGGTAACATATATTCTCAATTCTGACTCTATGAATTTGCTTATTTTAATTATTTCAAAAAATAAGATCATACAATATTTGCACTTTTGTGTCTGGTTTATTTCATTCAACATTATATTTTCAAGGTCCATCCACATTACTGCATATGTCAGGACTTCATTCCTTTTATGCCTGAATAATATTCCACTTTATATATATCATGTTTTTTTATCCATTAATTGGTTGATGAACACTTGGGTTGCTTCCATCTTTTTGAAATTGTGTATAATGTTGCTATGAATATCAGTGTGCAAATATTTGTTTCCCCACTTTCAATTCTTTTGGGTATGTACCTACTAGTGGGATTCCTGGGTCAGATGAAAGTTCTCCACTTGGCTTTCTGAGAAATTTCCAAACTGTTTTCAACAATAGATGCACCATGCTACATTTCCACCAGCAATGAATGAAGGGCCCCACTTCTCTGTATCCTCTCCAACACTTAATATTTTCTGCGTTTTTAAATAACAGTCACAATAATAGATGTGAAATGGCATCCTATTGTGGTTTTGATTTGCATTTCCCTAATGGTTAATTATGTTGAACATCTTTTCATGTACATTTTGGCCATTTCTCTATCACTGGAAAGATGTATACTCAAGAATTATGCCCAATTTGTAATTGGATTGTTGATCTTTTTTTATTATGTTGAAGGATTTCTTTATGTATTCTGTACATTAATACTTGATTGGATATTTGGTTTCCAAATATTTTCTCCCATTGTATAGGTGGTATTTTTATATTCATGTTAAAGTCCTTTTAGAAACAAAAGTTTTTAATTTTGATGAGTTCCCATATATCCACTTTTCGTTCTTTGCTTGTGCTTTGGATGATAGTCTAAGAAACCATAACCTAACACAAAATCCTGATGAGTTCCCATCTTTGATCGATTTTGAGTTGTTTTTTAATATAGTGTGAGGTAGAGATCTTCTTCCTTTTTTTTGCTTTGCAAATGGAGATACAGTTTTTTCAATACTATTTGTTGAAGTGACTATTATTTCACCAATGAATGGTCTTTTCCCCTTTGTCAAAATCAGTTGGCAGACTGCCCTCATTTGAATTCTGTGGAATATGAAAAAGGATGGTGCTCCAATACTCAGTCACTACCCAAACAGCTATTAAATAGGCAGGGATATCTGAAACACTCTTTTGAAACTCCAGAGGCAGGAACAACATTGTACAGCTTCCAAGAAAGAGTAAGAGGACAAAGCTGCTGAATTATGGCAAAAAACTGTAAATGGTCTTCTCTACATGGTGGCTTCTAGCTCTATCCCTCACTGTCAGGACAGGCTGCTATGAGTTCCAGCCCCTGTAAAAGGACACAAAAGTCCTCTTTCCCAAGAACATGGGTGGGCACAGCTGATCACTGATCATGGTGTTTGATTAGCAAACTCAGATCACTGATTCCTGACTATGAGTGCAATTATTTTTCAACCTGGACAAAGGCAAGGCTGCCAGTGTTTCAACTTTTCTGAGACAGGCATGGAGGCTGTAGAGATTTGAATAAGCAGCACTTCCTCAGGGATGCAGGGTACAGTAGGCTGAAGGGCTGCATTTGATATGCAGGCCAGAAAGATCAGTTTTGAGGAACTTCCACAGAAGTTTTTGGAGCCCATCCTAATTCCATACTCAAGGCACTTTGCAGCTGGCCTGTTCCCCTTTTATAGATCCTTAGCCCTGTTTTGACTTGAAAAGACTGACTTGGGAAAGTTTTCTCCTGTATGAACATCTCCCAGAATTTGCCTTCTGGACAAAAGCACCATGAGACAAGGAAAGGAGTGCAAAAATTTATAAAGGAAGACAGTTTGATACAAATGCCAGTCATGTTAAAATACCTGGAAGAGGGAAGTCTGTCTCCTAGTAAACAGAGGGGACAACCAAACTCCTGGATATACGGAAACTCCAAAACAAATAACAATCAAAACACTAGGACAAGACACATACCCACAAAGACAGGGAAAGCCTTGCATACTACATTTTCCCTGGTAGAACATTCCTGATGGGAGGGCTGCAGCTCAATTATATCACTGTCATCATAAGATGGTTACAAAACCAAGAAACCATCATCCTAAAGAGTAAGTTCCAGAGTTAATATTTTGAAACATTAAAATAGAGCTAATATTTTGAAATATTAGACTATACAGTGTCCAAAAAGAGGACAAGAAAAACAAATGGGAAATGATGACCCAACCAAAGGAAGATGACAAATATACAGAAAACACCAGTGAAGAAGATAACAATGTGTACATACCAAAGGAGATGAAGGAAAGTATAGAGAAATAATTAAGGGATATCAGGAAAACAATTAAAAAGCAATATGAGAGTTTAAGTAAAGAGATAGAATTTTTTTTTAAATAACCAGCAGAATGACTTGAGTTAAAGACCACAGTAACTGAAATGAGAAATACCCAAGAGGGTTTCAAGAGCAGACTGGAGCTAGCAGAATAAAGAAACAAGTAACATGAAGAAAAGACACTTTAAATGAGTAAGGTTGAGGAAAAGAAAGAAAAAAGCAAAAATTGCCTGAGACAGCTATGGGACACCACCAAGCATACCGATATATTCATTATGGAGTCCCAGAAAGAGAAGGAAGTGAGAACAGGACAGAAGGACTTGTCAAATAAATAATGGCTGAGAACTTCCTAAATACAGCAAAAGCTGTGAATATGCACATCCAAGATGCTCAAAAAACATCAAACAGGATAAACATGAAGAAAAATACAGCCTGTCATATATTAATTACACATTCAAATGCAGAGGACAAGAAGAGAGTTCTGAAAGCTGCAAGAGGAAAGCAATGTGTTATGTACAAGGGAGTTCCAACTTGATTAAGTGTTGATTTCTCATAGGAAACAATGGAAGCATGGAGGCAGTGCTTTGAAATTTTAAAATGCTGAAGGACTACAAATGCCAACCAAAAATTTTATAACCTGTGAGAATTTATTTTAAAAGGAGGGAGAGATTAAGACATTCTCAGGTAAGCAAAAGCTCATGGTGTTCATCACCACTAACTTGCTCCAAAAACAAAGTTAAAGGGAGTTCTTCAGTCTGAAAGGAAAGGAGAATAGACAGTGGTTCAAAGCAGCATAAAGAAATAAAAATTTGAAATAAATGTAACTATTTGGTTAATTATAAGGGCCATTATTTTTAATTGTATTGTTTGATGTGTCACTCCATGTCTTACTTCCTACAGGTTCTGAAATGAAAATGCATAAAAAGTAACCATAAATTGGATGAGCCTGGCCCTGCAACCATGGAATTGCAATGCCTACTTGACCAAAAGGGGGAAAAGAAATATAACAAAATAAAGTACCAGTGGCTAAGAGATTTCAGAGTTGAGAGGTTCTTATGGAGGCTACCTTTCACTAGCTTCAGCTAGATATTGCTAATTGCTCAGACACAAATTACCCAACCAACAGTATTCCTGTCAACCCAAAGAATACTAAGGTCTTTTTCTGTGACTCTATCAAAGTTTCACATACTGAGTTTATTTTTCAGAAAACTAAAACCTCCAACTAAATCAGATAAGCCCTAAAACCCAGAGTTATCAGTCTCTCCAAGAGCATCAACTAGTTGCATCTCTGTTGCACAGAAGGCAGCATATTTGTGGCCATTTAATTTATAGACTTAGATTCATAGACAACACAGACTTCAGTGATATAAAAAAAGAATTTATTAGGAAAGAAATTAAGAGATTATTAGAAATGAGACATAGTTACATCACCAGATGGGACAGCATCAACACTTGAAGATGAGTGCTGGGGAATCTCAGAGACAGCATTCAGGGTCTGACTGGGAAAAATCCACAGCAGAGCATCTTCTTCCCAGATAAGAGTCACTCTCTCTCTTTCTCTCTCTCTCTCTCTCTCTCTCTCTCTCTCTCTCTCTCTCTCTCTCTCTCTCTCCCTCTCTCTCTCTCTCCCTCTCTCTCATGAGATTCTCTAGTCTAACTGCTTGCATGCAGTTTATATGATATTTTTACACAATAGTGAGTGGATTCCAATTAGCTTATGTGTCCAGGCTGAGGTGGTCCTCTGATAAGTGGCTAGGGACTGAGAGGAGTTTCCTGGGACCTAGATAACTTTTTTAATCAAAAGACATCCCTTTCTGGGAGGATAGCCAGTCCTCCCAGCTAGAGTGCATATTTCAACAATTTATTACTAAGGTCACATAATGGCCACTTTAGTTAAGCATAACAAACTCTACAACAATTTATTATCAAAATCATGTAATGGCAGCATCTGTTGAGTATAACAAGCTCTACAAAATTATTACCAAAGTCACATAATGAGCACATCAGTGAGCAGAACAGACTCTACAAATTCAGTTTTCCCTTTCATTTGGCCCTTAGATTCTAATTGATTCACAATGTAGGCCATGGTCATCTTTGGGGCAAACCCAAACAGACAAAGACAAAGGAATTCAAGATAGAAACACAGCATTCACATGGTCTGGGCATCATTTGGATGGTACAGCAATAGTGTATATTAGGAACAGATTCACATACAGAAACAGTACATATTAGTAACAGATCCATCCAATGTGAGGCAAGAAAAGAAACATCACCCAGCCAGTACAGCATTCTTAGATGAATAAATGAAGCCACCTGGTCTGGGGCAAGAAAAGAAGCATCACACTGCAGGTACAGTATTCTTAGACAAACAAACACATTACCCAAGCAGTACAGTATATTTTTAAACTTGCTACCCTTTTCTGGAACATACATAAAAAGAAAACAGCAGGAGAACAAGCAACAGAGTAGAATTAAAGGTGCTATTATATTGGTGAATATAATTAATACCAAACACCAAATACCAGTGAGAGAGCTCCATTATAAATTGAAGGGTCTTGGAAAAGGGTGTGTATGATTTTACCTCTTCATCTATATCTTGCAAAACACTTTCAACAGAATTTTGATTATCAGGGATATACATATACAGCATTCTACATAGATAACAGTACAAGTTCCTTTTTGAGTAGTTGTTAAATTTAGCCAAGTTCAGTTCTGTTCAGTGGTTGGTGTTATTCACCACAGAAGTCCTTCAGTTGCATCAGTTGGGAGTTCAGAACAGATCCAGCAGTGAGAGGTGTTATACACTTGGGCATAGGTATGAGCCCACACTGACAGGCTATTAATCAATCATTCAGTTGAGGATGATGAACACTGTAACATGTTTATTCATGAAGAAAAAGTTGATCAGTGGGCAACATTTCTAATTTATCCTTTCCAACCATAGGTCATTACCACTGTACTATTATTTCCCTTTGCTATTATTTCAACAGCCCTTGGCCTGAATTGGTTGTGTTCTTTATTCAAACTTTAGAGCTAATTTTGATATCAGTGGAGCCAAATTTTTCCACATGAGTTGTTACACTAGGAGCATGATTTAGGTTTTCCCAGTTTCCCTTTTTATAAGGAATAGTTATTCATTGTCCTTAAAATGGGAACCATTGTCACTTTGGATTTGTAAAAGGGGATCTGTTATAATATCTAAAGTTTTATAAGTATTTCTTTGAGTGTCATATTGTATGCACAGGCAACAAGCACTCCAGAGTAGGTGTACTGACACCATCTGTTATGAGGCATCAATCCAATATAATCAATTTGCCATATTTGAGAAGAGAGTGTTCCTCTTGCCAATTACCCTGCTACTATTTTTGGCATTGTTTGTCACATTGATTTTTAATCTGATTTAAAATAGAAAAAGTTAAATCAATCCTTCTGGCTTGTGTCCACCTGTGCATAGCTGTGCACTTAAATGTCCAGGTTGCCAGTGCACCCATTGTGCAAGAGTGGAGTCTTCATCAGTAATGGTATTCACAGCAATTTTACCAAGGCATCTGTGGTTGCATTATACTCACGTTCAGGTGAATTTAGGGTCAAGTAGTTAACTACATGACAAATAGATACATTAGTACATCAAACAAATTTCCATATTTTTAATAATGTTTTCCCCCATAATTCCCTTCCATGTATTTCTCAATTATACTGCTTCCAGATAAGCATTCAAGTAGTTAACCTATTAGCCACTGTTTATGAATCAGTAAATCCTTTTCAAACAGTGTGATGGTTTACTTTTCTTACACAGCTAAGGACATGATAACTTCGAAATAAAGGAGAAGAAGTTATTCAAGACAATTTTATTACTTTAGAAGATGGAGAAAACTAAATTTTAGCTTTGCATCAGTATATTATTTGACACTAAAATTTCCAAAAATTGTATAGATAGACCCATCAAATCTTTTTTAATTTTGATCATAATTTCCTTTTCTACAAACCTTCAGCAATTTATTATATCTATTCAGGTTTCATTTTACATTTTCCTTATTCTGTAACAGCTATTTATTTATTTATTTATTTGTTTGTTTGTTTATTTATTTATTTTTGCATAGGCATGCACTGGGAATTGAGCCCGGGTCTCCAGCATGGCAGATGCAAACTCTGCCTGCTGAGCCACCATGTCCTGCTCTAGTCAATGTATTTTTGAAACATTAATTTACAACTTTTAACAAGAATTTTCATCTTTTTAAAGTTTTTGATCATTATATAATTTTTAAGCTTGAATATGAGGCACCTCATTTCATTTGTGGTTTCTTTTACAAAATGAATCTAATTACAAGATGCTACTGAAATTTAAAGTTTCATTCTTAGGCTATTTTTCACTGATGTCCAGTTTATATAATGAAAAGTTAACAAATATTTCAACTTCAAAGTAAAGAAAAACTGTGAGGGTAAAACTTGCAACTAAAGAGCTTCTTAATGTTAAACGGCTTCCCCAATTCAAAAATATAAAATATAAAACCAAAGGGGAGCCACAAATTTGGGGTCACAGATAATGGGGTTTGGTTTAATTCCTTTGTATGAAAGAAAAGGGCTAAGTTGAGGGAGCTGGATGCAGGTTTTTTGCCTTATCAGGAATAGGGGCATTATGAGTATTCACTTTATGATTATAACTGAGTTTACATTTTTTCTTTATATGCTCTGTTCATTTCATTATTTGGCCAATTGTTAATACTTTCTCAGTTGATCCCAGCTTCTAGCAAGGCTTGGAACATGTCTCTGTGGGAAATCCTATTAATGGTATTGGAGAACCGACTCCTGTCTTGTTCTTGGGTCTCTCCTTCCCTTGTATTCCAGTCTTCCATGTTCCCTAGCTCTGCCAGTTGATCCAGAACCCTATTAAGTGGATGGCCTATTTCACCAAATAATAAAGTCACTATTAAATGTTTATATGGTGGAGGTGCTATCTTAATGAAAGCATCTCTTTGTCAGGCCTTGACAAGGAAGAGATAGTATGTGCCAGCTTCTCCTAGCATAATTGCTGACTTCATAACTTCCTTTTTCAATCTCTGCATAATATCTCACAAACTATGGTGTCAATAGGGTATGTTTATTACACCCTTGTGCAGCCAATGCCAGCAGGTTAGAGCTTTCTCCTGTCTGCTCACTAAACTCCCAAAAAGCAGTCTGCATGAAGTAATTAGTGCTAATTCTCACAAATGTAATGCAGTTCACATAGTTCGGCACCACTCTTCCAGCTCCTGCATCAGCAATTCTGACCATCCAGGCAAATAATGGCTCACCAGTTTTTTGAGTAAAATACCTAAGAATGTCAATTATTTCTTGTTGAGTAAAATCTTCTATAGTAGTTTTGAAAGTAACCTGATTGTCTTGTTTCTCTTCTTTTTTGCCTTTGTATTAGGCAAGCTTCTATTTCTGGGGTATATTTATTCTTTTCTTCCTGATAAGCCTTCTCATTCAAAACATCCTAATCTTTTTCATTATCATCTGTCACACCCCACACATCACCATCCCACTTATCAGGGTCCCAATCAGCAGTAGCAGTTATCACAGTGTGTATTTTCTTTTTGTTTATTTTACCTCATCTCTTTTTATATTTACATTGGGCCCCATGGACTGCAGCTTTTTCAGCTACTGACTGATAATTACAAACTTGATTTTCCAAAATAAAATTTTGATTCTGTAGCATGGACAGTTTTCCCTGCAGCTTGGCCAATTCCATTTCATAATTATTTTATTTCAGAAATTGCTTGGTCTTTCTGCTCACACATTTTTCTATATGCCATTAACAAAGGCTATCTTCTTTGACACACTCCAACCATTTCTTCCCCCTTTTTTAATGGAATGCTTTCTAGATAAAGAGTATCTTGAATAGGCTTTCTCTGTTTAATTCTATTCCCACAATCTTCACAGGGTATTATGTATTTTGCCCATTCCTTCACAAGTGAAGAGTAAGGTAAATCATCCTATTCCAAGATTTCTCTATTTTTTACTTTGAGCTTAGAGGGCTTCTTAAAAATAACATAATTTCCTAGTCAATGTCCAAATGACTCTTTATTAATCTCTTAGCACTATTTGGATGAGACTGTGAGCTCTCACATCAGATAGCTAAATTCCTCTCCCAACTCCTGAAGAGATTTTTCACTAACTTCTGTAACAGTAAATGCATAGCTAAAAGAAAGAAAGGATAAAGGAAATGGCACCTTTTGATTTTTACAGAGTTTTTTGATGCTCACTGATCTCAAGTAAATCTTGAAAAGGGGTTACTGAATTACTAATTCCCAAATGTCTTACTGTAGTAGAAAGAAAAAACAAGGAGATAAAATATTCAAATCCAAAACAACATTCTGCACACAAGAAGGACAAGAGACCAGCAACTTTAAATCTATCAAAAATGGTCCTAACAAAGCATTACCATTTTTGGAAGAGCACTGTACATACTTTCTCCACAGATTTTCTAAAGCTTGTCTTATTGACATTTACTTCTATGGAGTCATGCTGAATTACAAATCCTGCCAACTATGTCAATTTTGTTGCACGAAAAACAACAAGATATTTGTGGCCACTTAATTTATAGGCTCAGATTCATGGACAACACAGACTGCAGTGATATAAAAACAGAATTTATTAGGAAAATAATTAAAAGATTATTAGAAATGAGACATAGTTACATCACCAATGGGACAGCTTCAACACCTGAAGAGGAGTGCTGGGCAATCTCAGAGACAGCATTCAGGGTCTGACTGGTAAAAATCTATAGCAAAGTGTATTCTTCCCAGATAAGATTCTCTCTCTCTCTCTCCCTCTCTCTCTCTCACTATCTCTCTCAGATAGCCAGTCCTCCCAGCTAGAGTGCATATTTCAACAATTTATTACCAAGGTCATGTAATGGCCACCTTATTTAAACATAACAAACTCCATAGCAATTTATTGCCAAAGTCACATAATGGCAACATTATTTGAGTATAACAAGCTACAAATTTATTACCAAAGTCATGTAACGGCCACATCAGTTGAGCAGAACAGACTCTACAAATTTAGTTTTTCCTTTCAATCCCCCAACCTCATAATGTCAACGCCATATTTCAATCTGAAAAAGTTGAAATGGTCAGTGCCCAAATAGCCTTAAAGATTTGGAGAAAGATCAAAGGAGAAGGAGGAGTGGTAACAGAGAAAATAATATTTAACAAATGAGTATGACTACTGAATCATTATATTGACATTTCTTTTTAGTTTCCAGTGTCTTAGAGTAGCTAGAAGGAAATACCTGAAATTATGGAACTGTAATCCATGCCAAACTGTGAAATTTGTTCTATAACACTTGTTAAAATGTATTTTGAAATGTATTGCTTCTTTGTATATATGTTATATTTCATAATAAAAATGTTTTTAAAAGTAATGATAAATCTAGGTTTTTGGAATACCATGTACCAATATATAAGTGGTAATAGCTAGATAAATTCAACCAATTCCTTAAAAGACACAAATTACCAAGACTTGCATAAGGAAAAGTAGATGATCTGATCTATAGCTATCACAGAAATAGAGTTGAAAATTAATACCCCTCCACAAAAAAAACAACAAAGCACCAAGTCCAGTTATTTCACTGATGAGTAGTACCAAAAATGTAAGGGGAAATTATATCAATCCTCTACAATCTCTTCTAGAAAAGAAAAGCTGTGGAAGAACTTCTTAGCTCATAGTATGAAGCTATGTCATCTTAGTACTAGAACCAGGCTATAAACATTACAAAAAAAAAGAAAACTCCCACCCAACATCTGCCATGATTAGAGATGGGAAAGTCTTCAACAAAATATTATTTATATATTAGTCCCAAAATATATAAAAATAATTATACACCAAACAAGTGGAATATATTCCAGGTGTGCTAGGCTGGGTTATCCTTCAAGAATCAAATCATGCAGTCCATCACATCAACAAGTTAAAGAAGAAAAATCATGTGATCTTATTGCAGAAAACCTTTTGACAATTCTAGCACCCATTCATGATAAAAACATTCAGCACACTATAAATAGTGGGTATCTTTCTTAACATGATGAAGAACATATCTCAAAACCTACAGCTAACTTGAAAGTAAGAAACTGGATGCTCTACCCTAAAGATCAGGAACAAGGCAAGGATGTCCTCTCTCACACTTCAACCTAATACAGACAGTATCTTACCTATCTCAAGATGAGAAAAGGAAAATAAAAGATGTACATATTGAAATAGAGAAATAAAGCTGACTTTACTCATAGGTGATATGATTGTCTACATAGAAAATCCAAAAGCAAAACTACAACAAAAATTCTCCTGGAGCAAATGAGAGAAAACAGCAAGGTCATAGGATACAAAGTTAACATACAAATGTCATTGGCTTCTCATATACTGGCAACAAACAATTGGAATTTGAAATCACAGTATCAATACCTTTCCCAATAACATAAAAAAATGAAATACTCAATTATATATTTAGTAAAGTGTACTATGAGGCATATGTGGAAAACTAAGAAGCTCTGATAAAAGGAACAGAAAAGATCTAAATGAATGGTTATGTATCTATGTTGTTGGCTAAGAAGGAATATTTTTGAGATATTTTTTCCCAAAATGATCTATAGATTTAACAGAATTCCAATCAAAATGCCAGCAAGTCATTTTGTAGATATTAACAAACTGATTCTGAAGGTTATAAAGAAAGGTGAAAGACCTAAAATAGTGGTATATAGAATAATGTCATCCACCAAATATGTCCACATCCTAATCCTGGAAACTGAATATGTTATTACATGACAAACAGGAAGTAAGGTTGCAGGTGAAACTAAATTTGCTAAGAAAATTGACCTTAAAATAGAGAGATTATCTTGGATTATCCAAGCAGGGCCAATGTAATCACAAGAATTTTTTTTTTAATGCAAAAGGGAAGCAGAAAAGGTGTTTGAGTCAGAGGTGGAGATGTAATGACAACAGAAGCAGAAGTTGGAGTTATCAATATTAGAGGATTGAATCTGCCTCTGCTGTCTTTGAAGATGTAAAAGAATCATGAGCCAAAGAATGTGGAAAGTTTCTAGAAATTGGAAAAGACAAGGATATGGATTTTCCATTAGAGTCTTCAGAAAGAAATGCAGCCCTTGATTTTAGTCGAGCCAGACTTCTGAGACACAAACTACAAGATAAAATAAACTGTGTTGTTTTAAGCCACTAAATTTGTAGTGATTTGTTACAGTAGCCATAAAAACTAATACAAATTGTCAACAGTGTTGAAGAAGAACAAAGTCTAAGGACACCACCAGAACTCAAGTCTTCCTATAATGCTACAGTAATCCACACAGCATAGTATCAGTGCAAGAAGATATATATATATATATATCACTGATATATATATATTTCACTGATATATATATATATCAGTGAAATAGAGAAAAGTCCCCAGAAATAGACCCACACAAATATAGTCAAGTGATCTTAGAGAAACAAAGGCAATTCATTAGAGAAAAGATAGTCTTTTCAACAAATGGTGCTGGAACAACTGACCTCCATATTTATATAAAGATCTTAGACAGATAATTTACACCTTTCACAAAAATTAACTCAAAATATATCATACTCCTAAATGTAACATGAAAATTTAAAAACTTCTAGAAGACAACATAAGAGAAAATCTCTGTGACATTCAATTTGGTGATGAGTTTAAATACAACACCAAAACCACAATCTATGAAAGAAAAGACATATGTTGGGTTTCATTAAAATGTAAAAATGTTTACACTGTGAAAGACATTTTTAGGAGAATGAGAAGGCTAGCCACATATTTAGAGAATAGATTTTCTAACAAAGGACTTATATTCAAAATATACAATGAATTTTTAAAACTCAAGATTAAGAAAACAAACAACCAGATTTTAAAAGTGGGCCAATGATCTGAACATATGCTCCACCAATGAAGCAGATAAACATGTGAAAATATGTTCAAAAATATTAGTCATAGACAATTTATAAATTAAAACAATGAGATACCAACAATGAGATAACTTTAGAATAGCTAAAATCCCCCCAAAACATACAGTACTAATTCTTTCCGAAGATGTGGAAAACAGTAGTTACTGTTCTTGACTGTGGGGATAAAAAATTGTCCAGTCATCTTGACAGACAGTTTAGACATTTCTTAAAAAGCTAAACATAGTCCTATCATATGATACAATAATTATGTTCTTAGATATTTGCCCAATTCAGTTAAAAACTTACATCCACAAAAAACCTGAACTTGAATTGCATAGCAACTTTAATAATTGCTAAAAACAGGCAGCACACAAAATGTCCCTTAAAAGATGAAACTGTGGTATTCTTCATACAATGGCATATTATTCAGTAATAAAAAATAATGAGCTATCAAACCATCAAGCAACAAAGATGAATCTTAAATGTATATTTCTAAGTAAAAAAAAAACAAACAATTTCAGAGCCCTGCTCTGATCAATGGAAATTATGAAAAGGAACCAAACAGATCGGAAGACCACAGTAACAGAAATGAAAATTTCTCTAGAGGGGTTCAATAGCAGATCAGAACTGACAGAAGAAAAAAATCAGTGAATATGAAGATAAGACAATAATACTGTCTATGGAGAATGAGAAAAGAATGAAGTAAAGTGAGCAGAACCTGAGGAACCTGTGGGATTTTTTCAAACATACCAATCAATATATGCATTATAAGACTCCCAGAAGGAGAAGAAAGAAAGGAGCGTGGAGAATATTTGAAGAAATAATGACTAAAATCTTCCAAATTTAACAAAAACCATGAATATGTACATCCAAGTTTTTGAACAAACTCTAACAGCATAAACCCAAATAGACTCACAGTGTGGCATATTGTAATCAAAATGTTGAATACCAAAAATAAAGCAAGAATTCTGATAAGTACAAGACAGAAGCACCATGTCATGTAAGGAAACCTTGATAAGATTGAGTACTAATTTACTCCAAAAAGTTTTTGGTCTTCTTTCCAAAATCATATAATTCCTGTTTTATCAAGAGAAAAACATGGGATAAATCCCAATTGAAGGATATTCTACAATATACCATAGCATTACTCTTCAAAGCTATCAATTAAGCACAAGCAAAATTTTAGAAATTAGCACAGTGTAGAAGAGCCTAAGGAAACATGTAATGTGGTAACTTGAATGAAATTGTGGAATAGAAATGGAATATTAGGTAAAAACCAATGATATTTGGATAAAATATGGATATTAGTTAATAATTATGTATCTGTATTGATTCATTAATTGTAACAAATCAGTCATACTAATTGTATTAGTTAGGGTTCTCTAGAGAAACAGAATCAACAGGGAACACTTGCAAATATAAAATTTATAAAAGTGTCTCATGTGACCGCAGGAACGCAGAGTCCAAAATCCACAGGGCAGGCTGTGAAGCTGACGACTCTGATGGAGGGTCTGTATGAACTCCGCAGGAGAGGCTCACCAGCTGAAACAGGAATGGGACCTGTCTCCTCTGAGTCCTCCTTAAAAGGCTTCCCGTGATAAGATTTAGCATCACTAATTGTAGAAGACACTCCCCTTTGGCTGATTACAAATGGAATCAGCTATGAATGCAGCTGACGTGATCATGACCTAATCCTATGAAATGTCCTCATTGCAGCAGACAGGCCAGTACTTGCCCAATCAGATAAACAGCTACCACAACTTGGCCAAGTTGACACATGTTCCTAACCATGACAGTCCACCCCTTGTCAACTTGGCACCTATATATATATATATATCACCTTAAACCATACTTAATTTCCAAATGAAAACAAATAAGCACACATTTTTTTTTCCTTTTACCTGACAATACTCAACTGTCCTGCATATAACTGGAAACACACTAAATCTCTCCAGAATAGGGCGCAAAAGAGCCTCTTCTTGCTGTGGACCTGTGAATCTCAAAACAAGTTGTCTGGTGCCAAGATGCAAAGGAGGATATTCACAGGATATAGGTTTTCTTGTCCAGAGGGAGAAATTGGAAGAACACAGATGTAAAACCTGCAGTGCAAACACCATTGGATTTCGAAGTCTGAAAGTCATTCATCCTTCAGCTTTAGAAAGTGGCAGTCCCACCCTTTCTGAGGGCCTATGCAGTGGCCTGCCTCTTTCCAAATCAACCTCAGGGAACATCGAGGAGACCACCTCTCAGCTCCACTCTCTCCAGGCATCAGGGCCAGCCCTGGGATTTCTGCCATTTCTGGGGCACACGCTCAACCCCTCCATGTGGTGGCAGCCAGGCTCTCCCAGTCCCCCAAGGAGCATGCTCTGCCTTCTCCAAGGCCTGAGACTACACAACTCTTCCACTGCAACAACCCTTCAGGGTAAACTCACCTTCTCCATGTGTATGGGTGGGTTCACTCTCCTGGCTGAGGTTTCTTGGCTTCAGATCCAAGCTTCCATGGTTCTCACTCTGCAAACTCCAATCTCTCTTGTGTCCTCCTTTGTCAAGATTGGCAGTGGTTCCTTTTACACCAACAGTCTCTTCATGCGCTCCAGGACTTCTCCATCATTCTCTTCACAATTCCTCCAAAATCTTCCCCTTAGCCATCCAAAACACTGTTCAAACATATCTGGCATTTGCAAACCACAGCAGCACCCCACTCCTGGTTCCAAGATGTATTAGTTAGGGTTCTCTAGAGAAACAGAATCAACAGGGAACACTTGCAAATATAAAATTTATAAAAGTGTCTCACGTGACCGCAGGAACGCAGAGTCCAAAATCCACAGGGCAGGCTGTGAAGCCGACGACTCCGATGGAGGGTCTGGATGAACTCCGCAGGAGAGGCTCACCAGCTGAAGCAGGAATGGGCCCTGTCTCCTCTGAGTCCTCCATAAAAGGCTTCCCATGATTAGATTTAGCATCACTAATTGTAGAAGACACATCCCCTTTGGTTGATTACAAATGGAATCAGCTGTGGATGCAGCTGACGTGATCATGACCTAATCCTATGAAATGTCCTCATTGCAGCAGACAGGCCAGTACTTGCCCAATCAAATAAACAGCTACCACAACTTGGCCAAGTTGACACATGTCTGTAACCCTGACACTAATATAAGGTCTTAATAATATGGGGAACTCTGGGGTGGTATATGGAAACTCTTTGTACTATTATCACAATTTTTCTTTAAGTTCAAAATACATCTAAAAGAAAAATTTTATGACAATTCATTTGACAAATGAAACTGGAGAAATAGGACTTCATAATACAGTTCCACATGCTGGTGGGAATACAAATTGTTGAAAGGCAGCTGAACAATATCTAACAATGTGTTCATCATTCAAATCAATCCAACATCCAGGAATTCACCCTGAAGATACACTTTCAACAACACAAAAATACATAAACCCAAGATTATTTGTTGCACAAGTTTTTATTAGTGCCTAATACTGGAAATATTCTAAGTGTCTGCACTTGAGAAAGCAGCTGAATAAACTATGATGTACCCACACAGTGTGATATTATGCAATTGCAGAAAACAGCAAACCCTAATGTAAATCATGCACTATAGTTACTAGTACAATTAGAATGATATCCTTTCATCAATTGCAACAAGTGTAACAAATTAATGCATGGTGTTAATAATATGCGCGGTATAAAGAAACTCTATTTTCCCCACAGTTTATCTGTAAATTTAAAACTTCTCTAATATAATAAGATATCTATGAACTGATATGGATCAATTTCCAGACATATTGTTAAATGAAATGGTTAAAGTGAAAAGTGTATCTGTGATATGGTACTTTAGTGCAATGAAGGAGAAATGCACACATATCTGTTCTTTTTTGTGGAAAAGAAACACAGGAATGAAAAGAAAACTAAAGAAATTTTTAATGTATAAGGGGTGAGTAGGAATGAAATAGAAGGGGTAGTAGATGGGAATGGTTTAGAATGGATTGGGGTGAGAGTGAGACTTCTCTGGATATATCTTCCTGAATAAGTCTTACTTTTATAACCATGTTAAGCTACTCAAAAACAAATGAATACATATGTTCATGAATAAACAAGTACATACACACATACATTTAACAAGGATGGAGGGAGGCTCAGAAATGAAATACAAACAGAAGCAAATGAACCAATCTGTCAAACATAATCATATTGAAGTTGGGTAGTGGGGTGGTAACTTACCCAGGGGACTCACGAACATATTAATTTGATTATACAATGTCAGCCTAAAGACAAAAAGAACTGTAAGTAAGTGCTGTACTCTATAAAGTAGGTTGGTTTTTCAAAGGAATGTAGGTTAGCAATTCAGAAACTACATTATGTGTACTCTAGGACTGAGCAAATTAGAAAATATATTACGGATAATTAGGGCCAGTTTTCTGACTGCCATTGAATGAATTGCAAATGAGGAAAGAATGAAGGCTCCAATGAATCCTGTTGTATAGGATTGGAATCATTATGAACTTAGTGTTTTTAATATATATAAATAGCTATAAAAATAGGCAGAGATGTATCTGTGTATGTGTGTACATACATATATTCCTTAGTTATGTCCACTGATATGGCCTAGAAACAAGGACACCCCAGAACTAATGCATATATTGAGTCTCAAAAAAAGCTAATGCTTGTTCTAGAATTTAACATAGTGCTTATACTTGGATGTTCAATAAATGATAAATATCCTCACCATTATCATCATCTTATTTTATCACCATGATAACAAAGTTGGCTGCATGTCCAGAAGAAAATTTAACAAATGAGGGTTAGAGAATGAAGATAAGAGTGATGAAGGGAAAATTGAAGGGCCAAGTTCCTGATGGTGTAGGAAGGGATAGCCTTCCATATAAAATGAATTTTCACCTTCTAAAAGAAGAAAGTTACTTATCCCTCTATGACTAGAGAGAGGAAGAGTAGATGACTGCAGATAAACATTATATATTTTGAGATTGAAAAGAAAATACTTTTGATCTTTTCAGGAAAACCAAATACAAGTTGAACTCATCCAATGAGAGCATTTCAAATTAGTTAATATAATTTTAAATTTGGATATGGGTGGAGGTCAGGTGCAACACAATGGGAAATTGAGGCCATGAAGCCTGAGAAAAGATAGTTCATTACTCACAGATCCCAGAGATGGGGGGTGCCATGAGTGGCTGAGGGGAATTGCAACAGGCTCGGGTGGCTCACCCCAAGGTGGAGAACTCTCTAGCAGGGCAAGAAGGACCTTTGGGCTTGTGCCTTTATTGTGGTTCAGTGGTGGAGGTTAGTAGATTTCCATGAGAAGCAAGGATTGCTTAGTTTAAAGCAGAAACATGCAAAAAGTGAAAGGGACTTGGGATCCCAGGGCAGTAGAGATGTTTAATTTATCCTTTGGGACCAGCTGTGGGTTTTGGATGGAGTGTGTGGGAGGTGGCCACAGGTACTGTTTATTAGCTACCTCACGTGGAAGTATTGAGTAAAAAGGCTTAGCCAAAATAAGGTGGATACCAAGGCAGCAGACAAAAATTTCAATAGTTCAAACAGAGCAAAGGATGTAGAGGTCAATGTTAAAGTAAAGAGCACTTTTACTCTGTTAGAACCAACATTCCTGGAGAAAAATAATATAGGGAAATGACATTACTGAAAAAGTTTGCAGAACAGCAGAGTATGCTTACCTTAAGTTAAATAACATGAGTTCCAGTTATAATAAATACATGCAGTTTAGTATTTAACTGTTCTAAATTTTTTTCTTATGCATTAACTTTATTTCTCCAGTTCTAACTTTTTTAGGCAAAAGATTATTTCTTATACTGAGTTTATATTTTCCATGGCACCTATATATTAAAGTTATTGTAACATCACACATTCTCAGATGAAGACTTATAACATGTAAACAACTATATTTTCAACTTGGAATTAATGATATACCTGCTTCCACATTTTACTTATTCTTCCACCAATCTCCAGGTAGATCAGAGAAATACATGATTTCCCTTATAGGAATTCATCAATTCACAGAGAGAATCAATTCAGAGAGAAGATTGATGAATCAATTCATCAATTTCAGAGAAAAGAAAGGACTGCACAGTCACCTTTGACTTTTCAAATAGGAAATTATCTGTAACAGATCTTTCCTGCTGGGAAAACTTTCCCTAGTCCATGGGTACACAAAAGAATAAAAACTTGTTTTAACATCATCCCAAGAATAATCCAATCAAAAATATTTATTTGATACAAACTTTATATTTTGACTAGTGCATTTCCTAATATAACTTATGCAGATAGCATAATTGAATAGCATAACTACATGGAACCTTGAGTAGGACATGAGATTTTGTTGTTTTATCCAGAGTGACGTTCTGATCAATCCCAGAGTGATTTGATTAGTGAATAAAAAAGTATTTGCAAAGTCCCCTTTGGGGAATGGTGAGAACGGGAGAAAATTCAACCTCCCCAGCTTGAATTCTTGATATTCTCACAAGCAGTGTGGACAACCAAAGCTATAGGCTGAGCCCCAGTCTTGGGGTTTGTTCATATGAAACTTAACCCCACAAAGGGAAGGTCATGCCTACTTAAAATTAGGCCTAAGAATCACCCCCAAAAGAACCTCTTTTGTTGCTCAGATGTGGCCTCTCTCTCCAGCCAGCACAACAAGCAAACTCACCACCCTCCCCCTGTCTATGTGGGACACAACACGCAGGGGTGTGGACCTTCCAGGCAATATGAGACAGAAATCCTAGAATAAGCTGAGACTCAGCATCAAGGGATTGAGAAAAACCCTAGAATGAGCTGAGATTCAGCATCAAGGGATTGAGAAAACCTTCTCAACGAAAATGGGGAAGAGTGAAATGAGACAAAGTGTCAGTGGCTGAGAGATTCCAAACAGAGTTGAGAGGTTATCCTGGAGGTTATCCTTATATTAAGTAGATATCACCTTATTAGTCAAGAAGTAATGGAGAGGCTGGAGGGAACTGCCTGAAAATGTAAAGCTGTGTTCCAGTAGCCATTTTTCTTGAAGATGATTGTATAATGATATAGCTTTCACAATGTGACTGTGTGATTGTGAAAACCTTGTGTCTGATGCTCCTTTTATCTACCTTGTCAGCAGATTAGTAGAACATATGAAATAAAAATAAATAATAGGGGGAACAAATGTTAAAATAAATTTGGTTTGAAATACTAGTGATCAATGAAAGGGGGGGTAAGGGTTATGGTATGTATAATTTTTTTCTGTTTTCATTTTATTTCTTTTTCTGTTGTCTTTTTATTTCTCTTTTCTGAATTGATGCAATGTTCTAAGAAATGATCATGATGATGAATATGCAACTATGTGATGATATTGTGAATTACTGATTATATATGTAGAACAGAATGATCATATGTTAAGAATGTTTGTGTTTCTTTCTTGTCATATTGTTTTTTAAATTTAAAAATTAATAAAAAATTTTAAAAAAAGAAGAAGAATGTAATCAAGAAAGGAAGTTCCTTCTCAAAAATCCAAAAATTCACTCCAAATTCTAATTGGCATTTAGTTTATTTCACTATTTTGAATTATGCACATTAACCCCCCATTAATATGAGGGGGTATCCAAGATGTAACTGTACCTTTGTTCCAAGCACTTCTCTCAGGTTGTGGACTAGAGATACCAGAGCAGCAAATGCCCTTATCAGAAGAGGACAATTTTCACTGCAGCTTTTCTCTGCTCAAGTTCAATTCCAATTTAACAGCTGCTCTGCAGTCCATGAAATATTTACATTGTTTCTTGGTAAATTATATACATTATTTATGATCCCACCTATTAAATATTTACCAGTTTCCAAATATGCCATGCATTGCACTCAGCTGCTATTGTTTCTTTTAGCATTAAAATAGAAAAAAGCAAAGCTCTGTGGAAGTCTGGAGAAAGTGGTTGTGACAATGAAGAAATCAGAGGAGAAAAAAATGTGAAGAGGAACAGAAGGCAGCTATCTGATAAAGGGCTCAGTGCTATACAGTCATGATATTCTCAACTCTCCCTTCCTCTAACTGGAATTATTCAGTTGAGAAAATTCTTATTTTTCCAATCATTTATAAAACAGTCTAGTATGAACCATTCTGGAAACGAACTAAATTATATACAGGAGCCATACTCTATGATGGCTAGATATGTGAAGCTGTTTGTTTTGAAATGTTATGGTGACTTCAGGAGTTAAGACAACAGCTGACCTTATTCAGAACTCTTTCCTATAGGAAGTAGTGGCATATAGTCTACTCTCCCCAAACAATAAGATATTTTCACTGTATAAAAAATCACTAGTAGATATGTCATCAAAAGGATATACAAGTTATTTGTGATCAGAAAAAGATGTCATACCACAAAAACTGTTGATGCTCTGTTCTGAGGAATAAAAAAAAAGAATTGATTTCTTCCCACATAAGCAACATTTTTTTTAGCTTGTTCATTGTCTCTGAAGTAGACATCATTGAGATCATTAATTACCTACCAATTATGTGTTCTCTCCTTCTATTCAAATTAACAGAACCTTGGTTTTAAAGGGGGAACAATGCCATCCACTTAAAAACTAAATTTCCTTCCCTTCCTTGTGTCTTAGGGTAGCCATATGGTTGAGATTTGACCAGAAAGGAATAAGTGAAAGTGTCATGTGTAACTTCCACAGGTCTCTATAAAATATAGAGGGCACGTGGCTACTTTTTTCTTTCTCCATCCTGCTGATTGAAACGTGAAGATGATCCTGGAGCACCAGTAACAATCTCAGAAAATAAGGATGAAGGTCATGCCATAGGAATTAAGCAGCAGAAAAGCTAGTCAAGTCTGGGTCTTTGATGGCCATTGAGATATTATGCCAGACCTTAATTGTCTACTCCAAAGCTTGTTTTGCATAAGATGAAAATAATCTCCTGCGTTGTTATATGTAGTGAATCTTAAGACATACTAATGTATGTATGTGGATGCATTCTTTCTTCCTCTCAAATATTTCAACCTACAGTTATTGAGTTCCCTCATGTATGACTATCTGCGGTCACATCTTTCTCTGAAAGCAGTTGCCCATGTCTTAATGGTACAAATATAATTCCATGGATTATTTCAGTCATAGTTAGCTTCTACCCTTTGTGAAAGGGTGTCTTTATTGTTGCTCCTTTTGTTTTTGGCTAATCTCACTCAGTATAATGTCTAAGGTCCAGCCATGTTGTTACTTACTTCATAACTTTATTCTGTCTTACAGCTGCATGATAATCCATCGTATGTATATACCACAGTATGTTTAGCCACTCATCTGTTGATGGACATTTTGGCTGTTTCCATCTCTTCACAGTTGTAAGTAATGATGCTATAAATATTGGTGTGCAAATGTCATTTTTTACTTGCCCTGATGTCCTCTGAGTAGATACCTAGCAATGGTATTGCTGAGTCATATGGCAATTCTACATTCAGCTTTTTGAGGAACCGCCAAACTGCTTTCTGCAGCGGTTGTACCATTTGACATTCCCACCAACATTGGGAAAGTGTGCCTCTTTCTCCACATCCTCTCCAAGCACTTGTCACTTTCTGTTTTATTGATAATGACCATTCTGGTGGTGTGAGATATCTCATAGTGGTTTTGATTTGAATTTTCCTTATAGCCAGGGAAGTTCAACATGTTTTCATGTGCTTTTTGGCCATTTGTATTTCCTCTTCTGAGAAGTGTCTGTTCAAGTATTTTGCCCATTTTGTAATTGGGTTGTCTCTCTTTTTGCTGTTGAGTTGAACAATCTCTTTATAAATTATGGATACTAGACTTTTATCTGATATATCATTTTCAAATATTGTCTCCCATTGTGTAAGCTGTCATTTTACTTTCTTGAAGAAGTTCTTTGATGCACAAGATTGTTTAATTCTGAGGAGTTCCCATTTATGTATTTATTTCTTCAGTGTTCTTGCTTTGTGTGTAAGGTCTAGTAACCCACCTCCTTTTATAAGATTTATAAGATATTTCCCTACATTGTCTTCGAATAGTTTTATGGTCTTAGATCTAATGTTTAGGTCTTTGATCTATGTTGAGTTAACTTTTGTATAGGGTGTGAGATGTGGGTCCTCTTTCATTCTTTTGCATATGGATATCCAGTTCTCTAGGCACCATTTATTGAAGAGACTGTTCTGTCCCAGGTGAGTTGGCTTGACTGCCATATCAAAGATCAATTGTCCATAGATGAGAGGGTCTATATCTGAACACTCTTTTCTATTCCATTGGTCAGTATATCTATCTTTATGCCAGTACCATGTTGTTTTGACCACTGTAACTTCATAATACACCTTAAATTCAGGTAGTGTGAGACCTCCAACTTCATTTTTCTTTCTCAGGATACTTTCAGCTATTTGGGGCACCCTGTCTTTCCAGATAAATTTGGTTATTGGTTTTTCTATTTCTGAAAAGTGACTTTTTGGGATTTTAACTGGTATTGCATTGAACCTGTAAATCAATTTAGATAGAATTGACATCATGACTATATTTTGTCTTCCAATCCATGAACACGATATGCCCTTCCATTTATTTCAGCCTTCTGTGATTTCTTTCAACAGGTTCTTGAAATTTTCTTTGTATAGGTCTTTTGTCTCTTTTGTTAAATTTATTCCTAAATATTTTGTTCTTTTGGTTGCAATTGTAATTGGAATTTTTTTCTTGATTCCCCCTCAGATTGTTCATTACTAGTGCATAGAAACACTACAGATTTTTGTGTGTTGATCTTGTAACCTGTCACTGTTGTACTCATTTATTAGCTCTAGTGGTTTTGCTGTGAATTTTTCTGGGTTTTTGATGTATAGTGTCATATCATATGCAAACAGTGTGATTTTTACTTCTTCCTTTCCAATTTTGATGCCTTGTATTTCTTTTTCTTGTCTGATTCTTCTGGCTAGAACTTCCAACACAATGTTGAATAACAGTGATGATAGTGGATATCCTAGTCTTCTTCCTTATCTTAGGGGGAAAGCTTTCAGTTTTTCCCCATTGAGGATGATGTTAGTTGTGAGTTTTTCATATATTCTCTTTATCATTTTGAGGAAGTTCCCTTCTATTCCTATCCATTGCAGTGTTTTCAACAAGAAAGGATGTTGAAATTTGTCAAATGAATTTTGTGCATGAATCGAGATGATCATGTGGTTTTTCTGCTTTGATTTGTTGATATGATGCATTACATTAATTGATTTTCTTATGTTGAATCATCCTTGTATACCTGAGATGAATCCTACTTGGTCATGGTGTATAATTCTTTTAATGTGCTGCTGGATTCAATTTGCTAGAATTTTGTTGAGGATTTTTGCATCTATATTCATTAGAGAGATTGGTCTGTAGTTTTCTTTTTTGGTAATATCTTTGTCTGGCTTTGGTATGAGCATGATGTTGGTTTCGTAGAATGAGTTAAGTAGTTTTCCCTCCTCTTCAATTTTTTTGAAGAGTTTGAGCAGGATTGGTTCTAATTCTTTCTGGAATGTTTGGCAGAATTCACATGTGAAGCCATCTGGTCCTGGACTTTTCTTTTTGGGGAGCTTCTTAATGACTGATTCAATTTCTTTACTTGTGATTGGTTTGTTGAGGTCATCTATTTCTTCTTGAGTCAATATAGATTGGCCATGCCTTTCTAGAAAATTGTCCATTTCTCCTACATTGTCGAGTTCATTAACATAAAGTTGTTCATAGTATTCTCTCATTATTTCCTTTATTTCTGTGGGGTCAGTGGTTATGTCTCCTATTCCATTTCTGATATTATTTATTTGCGTCCCCTGTCTTCTTTTTGTCAACTTCACTAAGGGCCCATCAATCTTATTGATTTTCTCATAGAACCAATTTTTGGTTTTGTTGATGTTCTCAATTTAATTTATTTCTGCTCTAATCTTCATTATTTCTTTCCTTTTGCTTGCTTTGGGGTTAGTTTGCTGTTCTTTCTCTAGTTTTTCCAAGTGGACAGTGAATTCCTTGATTTTTGCCCTTTATTCTTTTTTGATATAGGCATTTAGGGCAATAAATTTCCCTCTTAGCACTGCCTTTGCTTCACCCCATAAATTTTGATATGATGTGTTCATTTTCATTTGCTTTGAGATATTTACTTGGATTTCTCTTGGAATTTCTTCCTTGACCCACTGGTTGCTTAAGAGTGTGTTGTTGAGCCTCCATATATTTGTGAATTTTCTGGCACTCTGCCTATCATTGATTTTCAACTTCATTCCTTTATGATCTGAGAAAGTTTTTTGTATGATTTCAATCTTTTAAAATTTATGGAGACTTGCTTTGTGACCCAGCATATGTTCTTTCCTTGAGAGTGATCCATGAGCAATTGAGAAAAAGGTGTATCCTGCTGTTGTGGGGTGTAATGTTCTATAAATGCCTGTTAAGTCTAGCTCATTTATTGTATTATTCCTATTCTCTGTCTCTTTATTGATCCTCTGTCTAGATGTTTGGTCCATTATGAGATTGAGAATTGAAATCTCCAACTATTATGGTAGATGTGTCTATTTCTCTTTTCAGAGTTTTCAGTGTCTGCCTTATGTATTTTGGAGTATTCTCACTCAGTGCATAAATATTTATGATTGTTGTGTCTTCTTGTTGAATTGTTCCTTTAATTAATATATAGAGCCCTTCTTTGTCACTTTCAATTGTTTTACATTTGAAGTCTAATTTGTTGGCTATTGGTATAGCTACTCCTGTTCTTTTCTGATTGCTATTTGCATGAAATATCATTTCCCAAACTTTCACTTTCAAACTATGTTTATCCTTGGGTCTAAGATGTGTTTCCTGTAAACAGCATATAGATGGGTCCTGTTTTTTTTTTAAATTCATTCTGCCAGTGTATGTCTTTTGATTGGGGAGTTTAATGCATTAACATTTAATGTTATTACTGTAAGGGTAGTACTTTCTTCTACCATTTTGCCTTTTGGGTTTATGTCATACCTAATTTTTCTTCTTTTTACCTTTACTGATAGTCTTCATTTCTACAGTCTTCTCCACACCTCTCTCTCCTTTCTTTTCATATTTGTCTTTTGTGCTCCCATTAGTATTTCTTGCAGAGCTGGTCTCTTTGGTCACAAATTCTCTCAGTGATTTTTTTTGTCTGAAAATGTTTTAAGTTCACCCTCATTTTTGAATGACAATTTTGGTGGATATAGAATTCTTGGTTGGCAAGTTTTCTGTTTTAGTAATTTAGATATATCATCCCACTGTTTTCTTGCCTCCATGGTTTCTGCTGTGAAATCTACACATAGTCTTATTGGGGTTCCCTTGTACGTGATGGATTGCTTTTGTCTTGCTACTTTCAAGATTCTTTGTTTCTCTTTGACATCTGACATTCTGATTAGTAAGTGTCTTGGAGTATGTCTATTTGGATCTATTCTGTTTGGGGTATGTTGCCCTTCTTGGATTTTTAATTAAATCTTTCATAAGAATTGGGAAATTTTCAGTGATAATTTCCTCCATTAATTTTTCTCCTTCTTTTCCCTTCTCTTCTCCTTCTGGGGCACCCACAACACATATGTTTGTGTGCCTCATGTTGTCATTCAATTCCCTGAGTCCCTGCTCATATTTTTCCATTCTTTTCCCTATGTTTTCTTTTGCTTGTCAGATTTCAGCTGTTCTGTCCTCCAGTTCACTAATCCTATCTTCTGCCTCTTAAAATCTGATATTGTAGGTTTCCATTGTTTTTTTCATCTCTTCTACTGTACCTTTCATTCCCATAAGTTCTGTGATTTGTTTTTTCAGACTTTTGCTTTCTGATTTTTGCTCATTCCTTGCCTTCTTTATATCCTCCCTCAATTCATTGATTTGATTGTTGATGAGGTTTTCCGTGTCTGTTCAAACATTCTGAATTAATTGTTTCAACTCCTGTATCTCATTTGAATTGTTGATTTGTTCCTTTGACTGGGCCATATCTTCAATTTTCCTAGTATGATTCATTATTTTTTGCTGGTATCTATGCACTTAATTACATTAATTAGTTTATTCTGGAGATTTTCACTTTTTTTACCTAGGATTTTGTTGCCAGATGACTTTGTTGTGTATCTGTTCTTTGACATTCATTTCATCTTATTCTAGACCTTTAGCGTAGGTTTTGTCTAACAGATCAGAATTTTTCAGTTCTTGTTTTCTTGTTTCTTGTATTACCTATATGGTGCCTTTTCCCCATCACCCTTAGGAAGGCCTACTTAGGTATTATAGTCCCCAGTGTGATTTTCCCAGACCAAACTGGCCTACTTTCAGAAGGAAAGAGTTTCCTGCATCAGTTTTCCCTGAAGGTGAGTCCCGGCAGTTTGAAATACTTTCCTATGAGGTCTATGGATTCTGTGTTTTTCCTTTCCTGCCCAGTATGTGGCACTTTTCTGCCTGTAGGTCCCACCAGCATAAGGTGATGTGGTACTTTTAACTTCAGCAGACTCTCCCTGCTGGGGGCGTGGTGGAGACAGAGGAGAGGTTGTAGCTTGGCTTTAATCATTTCAATTTTCCAAACCCTGGGGTCTGAATTCCTTTAGGGAAGGAATCCACTTGAGCTGGGCCCCACCCCTCTCCTGGGGAAGGCACAGGCTCCAAACAAGCTCTCAACTATGCTTGTTTCTGCCTATGCCTGGGGCAATTGCAGCCTGAGAAGCCATGTGGCTGTTTTCAAAGGCAGTCAAGCCATAGAAACAGCCACAAAAAGAAAGAAAAAATCCTTCTCAGAGCAGGACTACCATTCCATAAGTTTGCCAATCAAGAGCATAAGTTGATATTTTGCTTTGTGCCCCTTCAGATCCTATGTGCCCCCTCCTTTCCTTCAGGGCCCAGACCCTTTCACGTATTATGTGCTATCTGATACAAAAAATTCTGTTTCTTTTTTTCTCTTTTCTTTTTCCATCAGCCCTGCCCCTTCAGTGCCAGAGCAAAAATCAACAACCTACACTTTGACTCAAGGTTCAGCTGAGCTGGGGGCCTATTTTTAGCAGTCAGAATTTGCGAATTAATTCCACAACTGGAGCTTAGTTGCACTCAGCCCCGACTACTAGTAAAGTCCCTTTCCTTTCCCCTCTGGGAAGCAGCCTGTGAGGGAGGGGCACTGGCAACTGTGGCTTGGGGAACTCACGGTTCTAGGGGGCTCACAGCCAGTCCAGTTGATCCACACTGGGGTATGCGGTGTGTCCAGTCCCTGACGTGACCCCAGCAGTTGTTCTGTACTGTTCCTGGCTATTTAGTAGCTGTTCTGGAGGATGAACTAGATCCCACACTTCGCTAAGTAGCCATCTTGGCACTCTCTAACCTTTGTTTTTTTTCCATGTGTATTTTTTAAGTGAAATTGTGTATTTTTTAAATGAACTATGAAATTGTGAATTACTTTGCTTTAAATCGATAAATTTGTTTAAATTAGAGTAAAAGCCTGTATGTAATTATTATTCCCTTAACTAAAACAAAACTGGATTACCTATGAATTTTAAAACTGATCTGTTGTTTAATATGATTCAATTTTCTGATTTTGAAAGGATTTAAGATTTATTTGGGTAATTTGTTGTCAAGGGCTATTTACAAGAAAGGATATTAAAAATTCAATGTCTCAAATGCGCCTGAATTTTCATGCTCTCAAGATAGTCTATTTCTTTTTAAATCCCTGGTTTTTGCATCTCTGCAGTTTCTTTTTTCTTTTTAAATCCTTGGTTTTTGCATCTCTGCAGTTTAATTGAAGATTTTGTTCAGACTGATTTTTACTGATGTTTCCATGCTTGAAATTTAAAATGATGGGCAACACTTTTCATAACACTATTTTTTTCATATTCTTTCTCTATCTAGAAATCCCCATGCATTCATTTCAGGCAATTTAAAATCCATTTCCTAAATTGGTATTAATAAATTAAGTATTTTACTACCAAGAATGAAAATGGGCTATATACCATGTAGGGTCAATATTAAATGAAACCCAAGTTTCATTAGTTCATCCATTAAGAACAAACAGATTTTAGAAAGAATGAAATTAAATGATATTTAAAATTATAAAAGCAGTTCAATTTCACCAAAGGATGAAACTGGTTCTGGCATTCAACCAACTCCACATTCTCCCTTGGGGACTAAGTTATTTCTGCACATTAGTGAGAGAATCAGTATTGGAGACAGGAAGTAACTTTTTGGCAGACATTGTAAAAGGCACCAAATGGTCTCTGTCTTCACTGTGATCAACTGTGAAATGAAAACCTACCACTTAAATAATTTCTACTGCAGCCTAATTCATTCTCCCTTAACTCAGTAGAGAATAAGTTTGTGTCCTCTGTACCATGGATTTTTTTTTTAATATAGCCAACAATGTGAAATTTCTGTGGTTGGAACATATTCCCAATCTGCAAGTATAATTGAAATTTTAACTGTGATTGAAATTCAGTCTATCAGTAGGTTCTTTGTTCTACACAATAACAATCTCACTTGAGACATGGTTCTATCACTGATTGGTTATGTGGCAGTTGTCAGATTATTTCTTTTTTATGGTCTTTATTTTCTTCACCTATAAATGAAAAAAAATCAAACTGATTTTGAAGGTCCTTTCTAGCTTTAAAAGACCATGAGCCTAACTGATTTTTCACTGTATAAAGTAGTTACCTGGTGAGATATAGACATTTGTTTAAAATAGTTTCCCTTCCTCCCCTCAATTTTCAATTATCAAACACAAATTTGCTAAATGGTTTAGCCTCTGATATGTAAGGTTTGGTTAGCTTTACACATGCAAGGAGTAGGTATCAGCCTTCATAAGGCAATATGACTTTACTTCATATAAAGGTCCTCCACAGTGGAGCCAGCCTACAAAAAAAAAGCCTAATATTTGTATTTCTTTGTATTATGCTGATTTTGCTGAATACCAGCTAATTATTAGAGATAGAGCTGAAAGGTATGGGATCTCTTAATGAAAGCAAATATATTTTCAGTTTGAGCTTGCAACCATAATAAAGCAATGTATTAGCTTATTAAACATAATAATGGGCTCCACATCAGAATAATGATCATAAAAAGGGCAAAAGTCTCTAGTACTGAAGGTGAATTGTGGTGTTTGAACACTAAGAGACTTTGTGTATACCTGTGGATGAGAAAAGACTGCAAACTATGCATATTTGAGGTGAGTCAATAGGAGGATTCCAGCACTCTGAGTTAAAGCAGGTGTGCTGTTTGAAAGGATGTATGCCCCCTAGAAAAGCCATGTTTTAATCTAAATCCCATTTCATAAAGGCAGAATAATCGCTATTCAATACTGTATGCTTGAAACTGTAATCAGATCATCTCCCTGGAGATGTGATTTAATCAAGTGTGGCTGTTAAGCTGGATTAGATGATGACATGCCTCCACCCATTTGGGTGGGTCTTGAGAAGCTTCTGGAGTCCTATAAAAGAGGAAACATTTTGGAGAATGAGAGCAATTCACAGAGAGCCAGAGAAGAATGACATAGCCATGAGAGTCCACAAGCCAGCGACCTTTGGAGATGAAAAAGGAAAACGCCTTCCGGAGAGCTTCATGAAACAGGAAGCCAGGAGAGAAAGCTATCAGTTGATTCTGTGTTCACCACGTGCCCTTCCAGCTGAGAGAGAAGCCCTGACTGTGTTCACCATGTGCCCTCTCACTTGAGAGAAAAACCCTGAACTTCACCGGTCTTCTTGAACCAAGGTATCTTTCCCTGGATGCCTTAGATTAGACTTTTCTATATACTTGTTTTAATTGGGACATTTTCTCAGCTGTGGAACTGTGAACTAGCATCTGATTAAATTCCCCTTTTAAAAAGCCATTCTGTTCCTAGTATATTGCATTCCGGCAGTTAGCAACCTAGAACAGCAGGCAATGGCTTTTAGGATGATCACATAGTCATAGTTGATAAAATGCAATACAAAATCACTGAAGTATAAAAGCTTCCATTCTTATATCAAGATTTTTACTCAATTTATTCAATATTTCCCTGTTGGCTTCAGTGCCAGACATATACCTTTGATAAACTAATAATTTGTTTTATAAAAATATTTGTGAGAAAATATGATTCAATGAAAAAAGTTCATTTAATATAGCCCTTATCACCAGGGCACCTCTATTCTGTTTAAAGAGATAAGTTTATTTCAGAGTAAAGGAAAAGTCTCAGGGGTTGAATTGCATGATAAGAATATGTAGTTCCTTCAGGGAAGAAATTTTTGGAGTCCCTTGTGCCTCATTTCTTACTATGACTATATTTTTGTTTCAATATGACCTAAAGGCATTTGATATTTTCTTGTACGTTTTTTGCTATGTTACCAAAGTGTTTGAAGTACTAGATTCTTCCACCAAGTGAGAACAAGACTTGATTTCAATTGACAGACACTGGTAGAAATTATTAATTCTTCATGAGAATCCAAAGAATAGTAAACCTGCACCAAGTGTTCTATAGCTTTGGAAGTAGAAAGTATTCAATCAAATTAAAGAATACACAGTGCTGTAGAGGGCAACATAAACCCATTCAATGATGCAATATGTCATTTTCCTATCTATCCTCATTTCCTTTTGGATTTAGTGCCAGATGTTTTAGGGTTTAAAGCATCTGGACACCTTCCAAATAGCTACATGAATAACTGAGGTATAAACACATGTTTACATGTGCATGTGTGCTTATGTTTCTTGAAGATAGGTTCTACCCTATCAATTCTTACATTCAAGTCTAAGAATATAGCCTCTGAAAGCAGTAATGTTTAGAAAGGGGTTTTGTTTGAAGTCAGGCAAAGATGAGTTTGAATCTAGCTATCAATCTCCATCTATGTGAACTCAATTAGATTACTTAATGTTGTACCTCAGTATTCTCATCCCTAAAAGAGTGATAATATAGTTCCAATTTCATAGGGTTGTCTGATGATTAAATCAATTCATGTAGAGCACCTACAGTGATGTCCTTGACAAATAAAGCCTTCAGTAAATAATAATTATGATATATAAAACCCTTGAAGGGCTGGAAGGTCTAGAAGAGGCTCCACAAAGGAAGAGCAAATACTAACAAATGGAATTTTTTCTATGACTTCATTATGTGCAGCAACTTACTTTACCAACACATAGTAGGTGTGGAATACAGTGTAGTGCTTACGAACTTAATCTCTGCAGTCAAACAGATTGAAGTTCATATCCTGGTTCTATCAGCTGTCAAAATTGGACATGTTATCTAAGCTCTCTAAGCAGTCAGATTTTTGTCTAAAGTAATAATGGTTATAATGGTTTCTACTCCACTTTCTTGTGCACACTAAAAGATCTAATTCATATGAAGCATTTTGAATACTTTATAGCACATAGTAGGCATGCATAAATGGCAGCTATCATCATTATTGTCATAGTGTTCCGCAGCAACATTAGAGAATGATATTGGTGGAAAAAACCTTAGAGATTGTCTGGTTCATGAACTGAAATCCATTCCTTTAATAGGGTGATTTGGACCAAATTCTTTGGAAATAACCAGACCAAGGGCAATTATTTAGTTAGTGGTAAAGCTATGTGTATAATCTAAGTTCCTTGCCCTGCATTTAGTACTATGTTCCGTCTGTTGGAGATATTTTTGGAAATAGTAGCCCAAGGAAAGTTTTCCAAGCAGTCTTAATGGGTTGTTATACTTACAAGCTCAGCCTCTAATCCGCCATTTAGGAATTCCTTAAATATTATATCATCTTTATTATCCCATGTCATGAGAGATGTAATTATGCCATGTTCTCTTCTGATTGCAACTGGAAGCAAAATGTTCTTATTTTTCAGGTGGATGCTCCAGCCATAGGCCATTTCTAAAGCGTTGAACATCACAACTGTGATCATTGGTTTTATCCTTCCAACCCCTTTAGCCTCACTCCTAACATCTCCAATAAATAGTTGTGTTTATGGAGACAAAGTCTTAGCTTTCACATGCATATATTAACAATTCTCATATAAACTCCTTTGATTTCTCTCTCCCTCTCTCCACACCTCTTTCACTAATAGCTCCTTTTATTTTATTTTTATTTTTTGTATTGTAAGCTAAAGATGCGTGGCTGCAAAACCCAACTTTATTTGTTCCTTCAAGAGCAAGGCTTCAGAAATGGTTTGACCAGATCTCCAAAACTGAAACTTAGAACTGCTTATTTTAATGTGTGATTAAAAATTATCCTGTCCAAAGGCGCCATAGCACCTGTGCATGAAACTGTTATATACCCCTGAAAAGCTGTGCTATTTTAATCCAATCTTGTGGGTACAGACTTATTGTGGATTGAATCTTTCGATTAGGTTGTTTCCATGGAGCTGTGACCCACCCAAATGTCAGTGCAACCTCTGATTAGAATATTTCCATGGAGATGTGACCCCCGTTCAAGTTGTGTCTTAATTAGTTTACTGGCATCTTTAAAAGAGCTGGCACAGAGAGCTGAGAGCCAATACAGAGAAAAGACATACAGAAGGACACGGATGTTTGGAGATGCTAAGCTATGAAGATGAAACCCAGAATCTGCCCCCTGAGAAGATAAGTGAGGAACCACAGATGCTTGGATGGCCTCTGAAGTCAGAAGCCAAGAAGAAAGAAACCTAAGAAAGAGGGACAGGCAGACATCAACCATGTGACATTCCCCACAGACAGAACAGTCCCACCTGCTACCAGCATTTTTTCTGAGAAGGCATTTTCTTTTTGGTGTCTTAATTTGGACATTTTAATAGACTTAGAATTATAGCTTGTAACTTAATACATTTCCATCATAAAACCCAATCCACTTCTGATATAATGCATTTCAGCAGTTTTAGCAAACTGAAACACATTTTGGAACCAGTGGAGTGGGGTGCTGCTGAGTTTGCAAATACCAAACATAATGGTATGGCTATTAAATGGATATGGGGAAGATTCTGGGAAAATTTTTGAGGACCATAGAAGAAAGGGCCTAGATTGTTTTGAAGAGACTGTTCATAGAAATATGGAGTGTAAAGATACCTTCAGTGAAGTCTTAGACAGAAACAATGAAATTGTCATTGCAAACTGGAAGAAAGGTGTCCCTGGTTTTAAATTGGCAGAGAATATGGCAAAAATAAGTCCCAGTGTTGCATGGAAGGGAGAATTTGAAAGTGATGAGCTGGGTTTTCTAGCTGAGGAAATTTCCAAACTAAATTTTGAAAATGTGGCCTGGCCTGGCTTCTTCTTTCAACTTTTAGTAAAATGCAACAGGATGGAGACTTCAATTCGCCACTCTCATCAATGGACAGAACATATAGACAGAGGATCAATAAAGAAACAGAGAATTTGATTATTACAATAAATGAGCTAGACTTAACAGACATTTATAGGACATTACACCCCACAACAGCAGGATACACCTTTTTCTCAAGTGCTCATGGATAATTCTCAAAGATAGACCATATCCTGGGTCACAAAGCAAGTCTCAACAAATTTAAAAAGATTGAAATCATACACAACACTTTCTCAGATCATAAAGGCATGAAGTTGGAAATCAATAATAGGCAGAGTGCCAGAAAATTCACAAATACGTGGAGGCTCAACAACACACTCTTAAACAACTAGTTGGTCAAGGAAGAAATTACAAGAGAAATCAGTAAATATCTCGAGGTGAATGAAAATGAAAACACAACATATCAAAACTTATGGGATGCAGCAAAGGCAGTGCTAAGAGGGAAATTAATTGCCCTAAATGCTTATATCAAAAAAGAAGAAAGGGCAAATAATCAAGAATTAACTGTCCACTTGGAAGAACTGGAGAAAGAACAGCAAACTAACCCCAAAGCAAGAAAAAGGGAAGATATAACAAAGATTAGAGCAGAAATAAATGAAATTGAGAACATGAAAACAATAGAGAAAATCAATAAAACCAGAAGTTGGTTCTATGAGAAAATCAATAAGATTGATGGGCCCTTAGCAAGATTGACAAAAAGAAGAAGTGAGAGGACACAAATAAATAAGATCAGAAATGGAAGAGGAGACATAACCACTGATCCCACAGAAATAAAGGAGATAATAACAGGATACTATGAACAACTTTATGCTAATAAATACAACAATGTAGATGAAATGGACAACTTCCTAGAAAGGCATGAACAACCAACTTTGACTCAAGAAGAAACAGATGACCTCAACAAACCAATCACAAGAAATTGAATCAGTCATTAAAAAGCTTCCCAAAAAGAAAACTCCAGGACCAGACGGTTTCACATGTGAATTCTACCAAACATTCCAGAAAGAATTAGTACCTATCCTGCTCAAACTCTTCAAAAAAATTCAAGTGTAGAGAAAGCTACCTAATTCATTCTATGAAGCCAACATCACCCTCATACCAAAACCAGGCAAAATTATTACAAAAAAAGAAAACTACAGACCAATCTCTCTAATGAATATAGATGCAAAAATCCTCAACAAAATTCTAGCAAATCACATCCAGCAACACATTAAAAAATTATACATCATGACCAAGTAGGATTCATCCCAGGTATGCAAGGATGGTTCAACATAAGAAAATCAATTAATATAATACACCATATCAACAAATCAAAACAGAAAAATCACATGATCATCTCAATTCATGCAGAGAAGGCATTTGACAAGATTTAACATCCTTTCTTGTTGAAAACACTTCAAAGGATAGGAATACAAGGGAGCTTCCTTAAAATGATAAAGGAAATATATGAAAAACCCACAGCTAATATCATCCTCAATGGGGAAAAACTGAAAACTTTCCCCCTAAGATCAGGAATAAGACAAGGATGTCCACTATCACCACTGTTATTCAACATCGTGTTGGAAGTTCTAGCCAGAGCAATTAGACAAGAAAAAGAAATACAAGGCATCAGAATTGGAAAGGAAGAACTAAAACTATCACTGTTTGCAGATGATATGATACTATACATCTAAAACCCTGAAAAATCCACAGCAAAACTACTAGAGCTAATAAACGAGTACAGCAAAGTGGCAGGTTGCATGATCAACATTCAAAAATCTGTAGTGTTTCTATACACTAGTAATGAACAATCTGAGGGGGAAATCAAGAAAAGAATTCCAATTACAATTGCAACTAAAGGAATAAAATACTTAGGAATAAATTTAACTAAAGAGACAAAAGACTTATACAGAGAAAACTACAAGAACCTGTTGAAAGAAATCACAGAAGACCTAAATAGATGGAAGGGCATACCACGTTCATGGATTGGAAGAGTAAATATAGTTAACATGTCAATTCTACCTAAATTGATTTACAGGTTCAATGCAATACCAATCAAAATTCCAACAACTTACTTTTCAGAAACAGAAAAACCAATAAGCAAATTTATCTGGAAAGGCAGGAAGCCCCGAATTGCTAAAAGTATCTTGAGGGAAAAAAAACGAAGCTGCCTGACTTTAAGGCATATTATGAAGCCACAGTGGTCAAAACAGCATGGTATTGGCATAAAGATAGATATATTGACCAATGGAATCGAACAGAGTGCTCAGATATAGACCCTCTCATCTATGGACATTTGATCTTTGATAAGGCAGTCAAGCCAACTCATTTGGGACAGAACAGTCTCTTCAATAAATGGTGCCTAGAGAACAAGATATCCATATGCAAAAGAATAAAAGAGGACCCATATCTCACACCCTATACAAAAGTTAACTCAAAATGGATCAAAGATATAAACATTAGGTCTAAGACCATAAAACAGTTAGAGGAAAATGTAGGGAGATATCTTATAAATCTTATAATTGGAGGTGGTTTTATGGACCTTACACCTAAAGCAAGAGCACACAAGAAATAAATAAATAAATGGGAGCTCCTCAAAATTAAACACTTTTGTGCATCAAAGAACTTCATCAAGAAAGTAAAAAGACAGCCTACACAATGGGAGACAATATTTGGAATTGACATATCAGATAAAGGTCTAGTATCAGGAATTTGTAAAGAGATTGTTCAACTCAACAACAAAAATACAGCCAATCCAATAACAAAATGGGAAAAAGACTTGAACAGACACTTCTCAGAAGAGGAAATAGAAATGGCCAAAAGGCACATGAAGAGATGCTCAACGTCCCTGGCCATTAGAGAAATGCAAATCAAAACCACAATGAGATATCATCTCACACCCACCAGAATGGCCATTATCAACAAAACAGAAAATGGCAAGTGCTGGAGAGGATGTGGAG
>PVIY010025284.1:0-36921 GCA_004026745.1 Myrmecophaga tridactyla
ATATGGAGGAGCAAGGGACCCTAAATAACTAAATCTATCTTGAAAAAGAAGAATGATGTTGGATGAATCGCATTCTCCATCTTAAAACTTATCACAAAGCAACCGTGAGGAACCAACACCGCTGCCCCTGGAGAGCCGGCAGCCTTAGGTTCATAGCCCACAGGGCAGCGACAACTGTCTGGCCAGGGCGCCCCTGGCCCCCCTGCACTTGTAGGTGAGTCTGGAGGTCGAGGGCGGGGAAGTCGGCCTCAGCCCCTAGCTGCAGCACCGCCAGCCGCTGGCCCCTCCCAGCGCCCCTCCCTCCCGGTGGGGATGCCTCGCCCCCACATTGCACATCTGCCTGGATGTTCTTCCCCAGCAGCAGCAGAAACCCCCGGGTGGCAGCACTGTAGGATGCCCCATCTGGAGCAGCAGTCTCTGGTCCCAGCCCACCCACGGCGGCTCCCAGGCCCAGCTCCACCAGCAGTCACAGCAGCAGCAGCAGGAGCACCTTACGGTAGGATCAGCACAGTAAATGAATATCTGAGGACTCCCTGGCAGCACCACAGCCAAGGCCTGGGGAAGGTGTGTCAGCCTTGTGGGAAAACAGTCTCCACAAAGGCAATTTTGGAGAAGACAAGGAACACACGCAAAGGGTTTGGTTTTGTCAGCTTTGACAATCCTGCAGCAGCTCACAGAGGGTCTGCCCTGAAGGCCAGTGCGGTTCAAGCTCAAAGGGCAAAGCAACAGGATTATCACACATACGCTCCTCTCCTCCATTTCACCATAATTCTCCATTTATGTAAAAATCTCCTAAAAACACTCATTGTAGCTCTTGCATCTCCACGTCCCTCACTGCAGCACAAAACTTCAGCAGACTGGGAAGAGCTCTGAGGGTTACGGTGAATGTTGAAGAGGGCAGTGGTCTGGCTAAAGGTCAGCCGAAGTGCACTGAGAGCATCTGTCTTCAGAGGACATGCTCCAATTGTGAAATAAAATAAATAATTTACTTTGTCACTCTCAGTGCCCAAGATGGAAGACAAGTTCTCTGCCTTTTCCCTCCTGCTGCCGCCACTGACGCTGCCACTAACCATGAACTTTTGCTTCCAGATAGTAGGAAGAAAAGTTCACATCTTATATTTCTATTGCACTACCACAGTGCCAAAATCATCAAAGTAGGACACAAAGAAATCTAATAAATTAGCTAAATTTGGGGACAAGAGGAGGAGAGAAAAATATCACAGTTCCTAAAAATCTCCTAGCCTTCACTCACTCCCTCTCTCCACCCAAACCACTAGGCAGCCCCTAATCTTTATCCAGGCAGGTCCCAGATATTGAGGCTTTCATTCCAGATACTGCAATTCAGCAAGAATTGCAATAAACTGAGTTCCACGTAGTTTTTGGTTTCCCAGTGCATATAAAAGTTATGTTCACAATATGCTGTAGTATAGTAAGTGCTCAACAGAATTATGGTATAAAAAGCGTGGACATACCTTAATTTAAAACAATGGAATAGGCACAACTGCGCTATCCACCACAGCGGGGCTGGCTCTGTGATCAAAGGGGACGTGAAGGCGGGCGGCGCCGGGGGCCTCAGGTGCAGCAGCGATCGCCCCGGCAACGGGAAAAATCTCCACCGGCCATGGGCCCAGCTGAACCTCAGCAGCACGCCCTGCACCAGTGCCTTTCTCTGCAGGGCATCTCCATAGAGACCGTGACATCACAGACACGGGGCTCAGCGGGGGGCTACCAGACCTGAGTCAGCTTCTCTGTTTATCCACTGCCAAGGCCCCTCTCTGCCAGTGCGTACTGTTGCTCTACTGTCCTCTCAACCTTGCGGTCCCCAGGGTGACTGTGACCTCATCCAGTGGACATCTGGGCCAGATCCTAGCAGGTACTGCCCCAAGGTCCCACCTCTGCCTCTTCCACCCCCCTTACTTGCTCCATTACCCTCCCAGTTCCTGGCCCGGACAAGGAGCCACAGAGCCTCACCATGGCCTCCGGAGCCGGAGGACTAGGAAGGGGTGGTGGCAAGATCCGGACATGGTGTGGCCACCAAGAGCCAGTTAATCCTTACACCCAGGGGCGACAGCACAGTCGGAGTATCCTTAGCAGGCTTACAGAATCAATTAGAAATATTGTGCCAGGATGGCTGCAGAGATACTTCAACAGGAATGAAGATGTACACAGGTTGTCAGCAGACACAGGGGAGGTACCACGTGGGCAGGAAAATAGAGAAGATGAGCATCTCACGCTGGCCACTGAGGAGAGCTCCAATACTAGTGATGGGAGGATCACTCCTGCACCAAAAGTCGATAACACAGAAGAACCCTCAACAAGTAGCGCTGCTTCAAATTACACAGATGTGTCAAGTCCTTCTCTTCATCAGGGCCATCTGAGCTTCTCCATGTTGGAATCCCCTGCCTTACAACACCAGCCATCCACATCATCCACATTGCCAATTGGCAGTTCTGGATTTTCCCTTGTAAAAGAATTTAAAGATTCTACCTTTCAGCATGATGATAACAGCCCAACTAACAGCGGTTTTTTTTCAAGAGCTTCTGATAAAGATATCGCTGCTCCAAAGAATACTTCAGTCCCACATCTGTAGTCCACAGAGTCTGAGCCTTCTCATGCACTCCCACAGCACACTGCCACCAGCTCAAAGAAACCAACATTCAACTTGGCTGCCTTTGGAACACTTTCCTCTTCACTTGGGAATTCTTTAATCCTTAAAAAATATCAGCTTGGAGATTCTCCTTTTTACCCTGGAAAAACAACATATGGTGGGGCAGCAGCTGCTGCAGGACAGTCTAAACTACGAAGTACACCTTATCAGGCACCAGTTAGAAGATAGATGAAAGCTAAGCAACTCAATGAACAATCTCCTGTTGTGATTAGTTTAGCAGCTCGGCGAATATTACAATCCTTAGAGAAGATGTCCAGCCCTCTACAGGATGCAAAAAAAATCCTTTAGCTGTTTCTTCTCCTGTGAATCCTCTTGATAGAAATGGTATAGATTCCACAAATTTTCATGCCAAAAAGGTTAAGGGGAACTCTCCGTATCCCCTTGTTCAGCAAGTCTTGATCCCAAAGCCAGTTTCCATAGCAACAAACCACACTGTGTATTTTAAACGATCTATGACACCATCTCATGAATTGAGAAAGACTAATCAAAGAATAGTTCACAAGTGCTGTACTCAATATGAAAAAATAAGACACCAAGACAAAATAGAGAACAAGAAAGTGGCTTTCCAGATCCAAATTTCAGTCTGCCTTCAGCCATTGGATTATCTTCTGGAATAGGGAATGGAGGCTGCAAAATACAAGACAGACTACACTTCACTGCATCTGAATTGCCAGTGGAGCAGTGTATGGAAGTACCAGTATTACCAAAAATCTCTCCACCAATCACCAGTTCTTCACTGACTGCCTGCAATTTTAGTTCCTCTGTGATCACACCTTTCTACCCATCACTCATCAGTCATTCACAATTATTAACCAATAAGGTACAAATGACTTCTCCAAGCAGCAGTGACAGCCCTGTGTTTACATTTTCACCTCCAATTATAAAATTTACTGAGACAGATGTACTAACTCCATCATCTGCTGGATTTCCATTTAATGTGCCTATTGAAAAAACAGAACTTTCTTACACCAGTTGTTCTTTGGACCCAATGACAACTACTTCAGCTCAAGATATCACTGCTGTGAATAGTCCAAGCTGTAAGAAGAAACCAGATGAAGATCCTGAGGGCACTTTTTGACATGCAAAATATCTGAAATCAAGAAGTATCTTAGATGTTCTGAAAACCCCTGGTTTTATATCACTAAAGGCAGATTCTTTTGCTGCTTAGCCTACTATGACAAGCCAGGTAGCTTATACAAAATCAGTGATAAGTAGCTTTACTTCTAGTGTAATTGGACATGGGGGAAGTTTAAAAGCTCAATCATTATGGCAGTGTGATACATGTCTACTCCAGAACAAAGTTAGAGATGAGATGTTCATGGCCTGTCAAGCTGCAAAGTTGCCACTAAGAAGTGCTGCTAAACAGACTGGAATTGTCACACCAAATATAGATGGCAAACTAACTGTCTCTGCATCAGGGACAGGCTTTGGACACAAATGTAAGCCAGCAGTAGGAACTGGGATTGTGATACCAGCTTTGGCATGGACGTTGTTAACCCTGATCCTGCTGCTGTGGTTACTGTAGTGACATCTGAGAACAAGAGCAGCTTCAGCTTTGGAACCACAGGAATTAAAATTGCCAAGCAGTGTTTTCCTGTAGAAATTTAGAGCAAATCAAAGATGAGAAACCTTCAAAGTCAACATTTAATTTCAACATGACAAAACCATCTGAGACAGAATCAGAACAGTTAAAAAAAGGCTGCTTTTGCTTATGGAGCTCAAACCAATACTATGGCTGATCAAAGAAAAGCAAAGTCAGTTTTTAATTTCTTAAACAACAGTTCCTCTAGCTCATGTGCACTAGCCACTTCAGTTAGTTGTGGCATTTTGGTAGAACCATCTCTTCATCCAATCCACCTGTGGCCATCTTTGTGTTTAGACAGGTCAGCAATCCTGTGAGCAGCTCTGCCTTTGGGAACTCTGTTGAATCCAGTGCATGTTAGTCTTTGCTATTTTCTCAATATAGCTAACCAGCAACCACATCTAGCATTGGCAGAGCTGTCACCCCACTTGTCTTTGATCTGGGAGCCATAGTAATTATACCTCAATCTCTGGTTTCAACTTTGGAGCTACAATCACATCTCACTCTGCAGGGTCCTTTGTATTTGGTACTGGACTTTCAATACTATCCGACAGTCCAGCATTGGGTGCTAAAATGACTCCAACATTTGGATAAAGTCAAAGTGCAAACCAGCCTAATCCTCCAGGCTTTATAGTTTTATCATCTTCAAAAATATTATTATCAACTGGTTCTCAGCCTGAATCACCACCTACTTTTGGTACAGTGTCAAGCAGTAACCAGCCTCCTATGTTTGCATAACAGCCTAGTTGGTCTGCATTTGGCTCTGGAACAACTCCTTATTCCAGTTTGGTTTTCCAACTTAGCAGCAGCACAACAAATTTCAACTTAGCAACAATAATTCATCAGGTGTGTTCACATTTCGTGCAAATCCTGCCACACATGTAGTTCCAGCCCAGCCATCAGGCTCAGGAGGATTTCAATTTAACCAGTGTCCAGCAGCATTTACAGTGGGGTCAAATGGGAAATATATGCTTTCTTCCTCTGGAACTTCAGTTTCTGCTCAGAAGATAAACTACTGTTAGATACAGGAAATAAAGTCACAATGGTTTATACCCAATACTTTTATTAACAAGAGCTAGTGCCCTTCATTCAAACAAGGGGTTATACTATGTGCTGAAGTTATCTGAAGTCAGATCTGCCTAAGGACACCTTTAACTTTGGGATCTTCTTCCTTGCTCTTTCTTTATAGAAAACCCCAACCCCAACCCACCCCTTTAAATACTAGCTGGACTGATGACTGATTTTTCACAAAAATAATATATGTTGCAGCAAATTACTCATTGATTTTACCTGGTCTGGGTGTACCCAGGAATAGAGCCCAAACCTGAATATTCGACTTTGTATAGAACCTCTTTGTCTGAAACTTAGCATGCATTGATATGCATTTATGGAATTCTTTGAAGTTGTGGTTATATTTGAGGAGTTTTGTATATATTAGAGGGTGTTGAAATGAATGATTTCTATGCTGTTTGTGCTGGTGTATGTGTGAAGTGAGTGAGTTGGGTGCATTGTGCATTAAAATTTTCTGACAGAAGAAGCCTGATTAACACTGGTCCATGCACAGGACTTGTTACATCTATCTAGTTCTCAGCTTAATAATTATATGCTATTTCTCTACTTTCCTTCTTTTGATTATCACCTGCCTTGCCTTTTTCATTGTTTTATTATAAAATGTGTAAATACTATTTTGTTTCTATACTTTTTTGGCATAAAATAAATTGTGAACTTGAAATTTATTTTTGTGTTAGAAATTTTTTGTTCTTACTTGTTTAGTCTTGTCCAGATCTTACTATGTAAATCTCATTATTCAAAGTTGCCTTAATCTATTTGGAAGTTTTCTTAAAAATTGATGATTGTTAAAGTGAATTTATTGACTTTTTTGATCCTGGTTTTGTGGACCAAAATCAGTATTGTAGAAAGCATTAATCATATATTTTTATATTTACTGAAATGGACATGATGACTTTTTAAAATATTTTTATTGACTAATCTTCATACGCATACAGTCCATATTTGCTGTACAATCAACAGCTCATCATATTGTCACATATTTGTGTATTCATCACAATGATCACTTTTTGAATATTTGTACCACTTAATAAAAAGAAAAGAGAAAAAACTTATAAATACCATACTTTTTAGCCCTCCTTCTCATTGACTGCAGGTATTTTAATCTACACAGTATATGTTACCTCTTACTTCCCTATTGTTTATTTTTATCCATTTTTTTTACTCATCTGTCTATATCCTGGATAAAAGGAACATCAGACACAAGATTTTCACCATCACACTGTCACATTGTAAATGGTATTGTAAAAGCTTTATCATTATGCAATTGTCTTCAAGAAGCATGGCTACTGGAACACAGTTCAGCAATTTCAGGTGCTTCCGTCCACCCACTCCAATGCATGATAAGCTAAAAAGGGATATCTATATAATGCATAAGAATAACCTCCAGGATAATCTCTTGACTCTGTTTGAAATCTCTCAGCCACTGAAGTGTTATTTTGTCTCATTTCTTTTATTCTTTTTGTTTAACAGGCTTTCTCAATCCCATGAAGCTTGGTACCAGAGAATCTCTAGAGTCCTATCCCACATTTCCAGGGAGATGTACACATGTGGAAGTCATGTCCCACATTATTTTGGATAATAAGGAAGTTTAGTATTAAATCCATGTTTATTACAGTATAAGTAACATATTAAACCATGGTATAAATGCCATCAATAAAAAATTATGAAATAAAAAATGTATTGCTAAAAAGCATTAAATATCATATGAGTCTTCAGCGAATCATGATTTTTTTACTGGTGGAGATTCTTCCCTTTGATGTTGATGGCTGCTAACCATTCAGGGTGTTGGTTGCTGAAGTTTGTGGTGACTGTGGCAATTTCTTAAAATAAGGTGCCAGTGAAGTTTGTCACTTTGACTTTTCCTTTCATGAAAGATTCCTCTGTAGCATGCAGTGCTGTTTAATGTGCATTTATCCACAGTAGTACTTCCTTCAAAATTGGGGTCAATCCTTTCATCATGTGCTGATGCTTTATCACTAATTTTGTGCCATATTCTATACCCTATGCTGCCATTTCAACAATGTGAACAGCATCTTCACCAGGAATAGATTCCATTTCTAGAAACAACTTTATTTTTTCCTCTGTAAGAAGAAATTCAGTTGATATAACCCCTCCATCCACTACAAACCCTAAGTGATATCACCATAAAAACCAGTGTGCAAATGTCCACTCATGTCTCTGTCTTCAGTGTTTCCATGTATATCCCTAACAACAGCGTTGCAGAGGAGAAGCCTACATGCCCTATCCAAGTGAAGGCAGAGAAAAGCGTGAGGTAGGGGGTGAATAGAGAGCATGAGGTGGAGGCTTGATAGCATCACTTTTCCCTGAGGCATATTGAGTGAAATGAGAAAAGGGCAGGCTGTGAGACCGTGTTATGTCCCCAAGTGCTGCTGTGGCACACCCAGCCTGGCTAGCATTGGGAATATTTCCCTGTGAGCTCTAGAGAAAGCAGAACAAGGAGGCCATCTCAACTTTTGGATGAGTGATGGTGCCTCGGGTTGGTGTGGGATGGAGAGAAGTTCTCTGGAGTCTGTTTGGGGGACCAAGGAGATGTAGTTAGTTTGGGGTAGATTGTGAGTGAGGCCTCAGGGAAGACTTCAAGGTCTGAAGACTCTAGCTGCAGAGGCAGAGAAGCTTCTGTCTTGGCTCGGTGGGTGGTCAGTTAAACTTCCACGTTTGGAGGGTCCTCATGCAACCCTATGAACATGCTTTTAGGAAGATGCTGAGGGCACTGATGCCCACAGAGGAACCTGTCCCCTAGAAATGTTCTTCTTGCCATGGTGAAGCCTTGAGAGGACCCCAACAGAGAGGCTAAATCAGAATCTCCTGGGCAGTCCCATCACCCCAATGCCAACCTCAGATACCACAGGAGATGGGGAATGGTCTCTTGTTGTGAGCCTTAGTAACTGTGACACCTGGAGGCAGTCGCTGTCACAGACTTTAGGGCCTCCGCTCAGAGTGACCACTCCTGGAGGCAGGTTCTATCACATTGGTGAGGGCCTTCCCTCAGGTGGCTGTGCCTGGTAACTCCTCGGACTCTACTTCCACTAGAGTAGGGCAGGGTCTCCATGGACAGCAGCTCCAGAATACGTGGGCATGGAAGAGCTTAGTTCCCTGTTCATTGCAGGGTTTCCTACTTGATCTCTGCATCTAGGCTTTGTGTTTGCTGCTGGGGCTGTTTCATTTTCTTTTAAAGTGAATTGAATTTGCTTCCCCCTTTTCACTCTACCTCCATATCTGAACAATGCATTGGCTTCTAGAAACTACAAAATCTTCTAGAAGTTACCCTAGTCAGACAACAGAAGAGCTTGGAGTCCTCAGACGAGACCTGTGCCTATGAAACTTTATATGTGCTAGAGAGGGAGGTGCCACCTGCACTTGAAAACCTACCCTCCTACCTGCTCCTTCCTGCTCTGTGTCCCAAGAACCAACCCATATGGGGACACTGTGGTGCTCTCACATCAAATGCCAGATAAACTTGGCTGGCCAGTAGCCCCTGTGGACACCCATGTCCCAAGTGGTAAATATGTCCCAGATGGACACACATTCCTGGTGAATATTCATGTACCCTGTGGGCACACATGCCCCAAGTGCACATTCAGGTCTCAGGTGAGCATTCATTTCCCAGATGGGCACACACATCCAAGGCACACACACACATCCCAAAAGTGCACAAATGTCCTTGGTTGACACTCATGTTTCAGGGGGACATATGTTCCAGGAAGATGCTCATGTCCCAGGAAAGCATTCATGTCCCAGATGGGCATATATGTCCCAGGTGGGCACACATTCCCAAGTCCACACTCATGTCCCAGGTGGGCATTCATTTCCCATGTGGACACACACGTCCCAGGTGGTCACACATGTCTCAAGTGGCCATATATCTCCCAGATAGGCACATCCCCCCAGAATACATGCATGTCCCAGATGGGCAGGCATATCTAAGCTGGGCATATATGTCCTTAGCACTCACACATGCTAAATGATGCATGTCTCTATCAGGCATACTTGCCCATAAAGCCCACCCTTGGTTTCCCTGCAATCAGGTTAACAACTGTCTTTCTCTGCAAGGAATTCCCTCTGGGTCTTAAGGTGCAGGCAGCCACATTTGCCCACCCTCACTTAAAACACCAGTTGGGACACCTGCCACTACCCCTTTACCACAGGCAAATTTCTCCCCACCAAGAAGGACCTCAGTCTGGGGCATGCTGGGGGTGAATCTGAGCCCTCCATGACCACTTAAGACATGTCTCCTCTCAATGGTGTCACTGAGACCTGCAGGAGCACGAATGTGATCACAGCTCTTGTTACACATATCCAAAATAGTTTAACAAGAATAATTACTTTTATGAATTTGACACCATCACTGTCTGTTAATAGCCTTGCACAGGTACCTGTTAGGACTGGAACTTAATAATCACATTTGACACATCATGGAAATCTCAGCACTTGAGTTTTCCACTTAGAAATTATGTTACTATTGGAAAAATTCAAGGTTACATGGTAAATGCCATTAAATTTCAGCATCTTCCATGGGTTCTCGTAAATAACATCACTTACTGTTGGTTTTCCCATTTCTCTGTAGAGCTGTGCTGATGGCATATTTCAGCTCTCCATATGTTCATCTCAGAAGCTGGTCCTCCCAGGTTTTGTTCAAAACATATAATTGATATTTCCTAGCATTGGCAGTAGTGGCTTCATGCCACGAAGCATTATATATCTGGTCTGATTTAGAAACTATTCTTCAGACCCGCTCAAAATGGTCTCCCCTCCTGCGTTAAATATTACCTATTGTGCAGCAGTCCACTTTCTCTGACAAAACCAGTCTCAAAAATAACTCAATCAATTTATATTTCTGGGTTTACAGTTGGAGGTGGAGAGACAGAAAGGGCACATTTCATATCTGTGCCAAAATAATCATCTGAGCAGATCAGATTAAGAATCCTGGTCATTTTTGTATGAGTTCATTGTATGTCAATATTTACACTTGCTTTCAGGGCATACAGTGCTCTAGAGACTAGTAGAAGCTCTTTTTAGGTGACCATGTCCCCCGCCAGCACATGGTGCCCAGTGGAGGTATGAGATGTGAGATGACTCTGCACAGTGGACCCCAGCAAGTCCCCTGAGAAAGAGAAATCACAGCTTCTGGGGCTGGTCCAACTCACCTCTTGACCCACTGCCTGGCAATCCTCCAGGCTGTCTGCTGCTATAAACCTCATCTTCCCCCTCCAGTGTGGTTCACCTGCTCCTCCTGCTGGGCTGCCAGGCTCAGCCTGTATACCCTCTTGAGGGCTGATGGAAGCTGACCCATATTTGTCTCTCAGGACTTTCAGAACTCCAGTGCATCACAGCCACCTGCTTGTGGACACCTCAGTCCACCTGTGCCTTATTCCTGCTTTTCACAGAGGTGAACCCATGTCCTACCACATGCCCTGACAGCATAGCACTGACAGCAATCCTCTCACTTTGAGGGTCTACTATTGGAGCTCTTCTGGGAATCTCTTGCCTTGGTTTACCTGACAGTTCTCATAATCACTCAGTGGGCCCTGAACTGGACTTCTCAGTTCTCTGCCATCCTCATGATTGGACACTACTCAGCACTTCCCCATTTTTTAACTTCCCTCTTAATATTCCCTTGGCCCCTTCCTACACCAAAATTCCTTCTGTAGTGCCCATTCCTGGTCAATTTTGTCAGAATGCTGTGTCCATTATCACGTGGGCACTGATTCATGCTGATTTCTCCTTTCTGTGGCATACCCTGCCATGTGCAACACTACCTGCAGCAGGAGCTGAGGAAGCTTGGAAGACAGGGGTTTCCCCCATTCATCAATAGCTCCAACAGAAAACCTACCTGCTGCTCTTGCCCTTTGAACATGTTCTGGCATTGAGAAGCTGGCTGCATGATGTGGAGGTTGCATTATTCCAGAAAAAGAAATTTAATAAGTCCCATAATGCTAACCCAGTATCCTACTGACCCTTAATATTACCCTCTACTCAATTTAAGATTTACAATAGAGGTAGATTATCTAACACAGTTTAGTATTTTCAGAGATAGATGTTTAGATCAGTGAAAAAGAATAGAACAGCTAGAAATAAATCCATACAAACCTGGGCAACTGACTTTTTTTGCTGTGCATCTATACAATTATTATCAAAGGGCATGTCTACTTGACTACAGTTCAAAAATTTATAATATTTCCTTCTAACTATTTGAACACACTAGAAACTAAAAAGAAATATCCATATAACAAGTCAGTAATCATAATCATTCATTAGATGCTAATTTCCCAGTTATATCACCTCCCTTTCAATTGATAATTCCCTTTTCTTCAGGGATATCTCAGCAGTGACTGTTTTAACTTCTTCATGCTGCAAAGAGTTGACTTTATGGGCTTGAGGGGTAAAACTGGTTGATATTCTTGGAGGGACTGGTAGCTCTGGGATTCAGGGATTTTGAGGGCATAGGTACAATCTGGAGACCTTATAGTCTGAAGAAAATAACTTAGTAGGAAAAGCTTTTATAAAACCTTAGATAGAGCCTAGGGTACCTTTAGGGTTTGGAGGAATGCTGCTGTTTGGGGCTTGGTATACTGGGGCAATTTGAAATATCTGTCTGAAGCTTGCATAAGAGTAACCTCCAGAATTTCCTGTCATCCTTACCATTACATTGAGTCACTTGTGATAAAAAAACGATGGCAGTACGCCCTCAAGCTGGGACCAGGACAGATGGTCTGAGGAGCCCAGGCACTCTCTACGCTGTGCAGTCTTCCTCCCTTTTTCATGCTTCTCTGTGAATCCATGTCTCTCTCTTGTTTTCTGGAGCTGTACACTCACATCTTCTGGAACACAGGGCATTACTTGGTGCTCTGTGTTGGTGCAACCTCCTCTGACCACATATTCTCCATTCATGTGCCCAATGCATCTCCTATGGTTGTGTCACTGTTTAAATACATCTAAGGGTTAGTGTGGGATGACAATTTGATTGAAGAGTAAAATCAGATACCCAAGATATTGATTCCCTCAGGAGTGCTCACCAATTGTTTTTTGAAAATAGTTTCTTGGTGCTATGGAACAGGTGGCAAAGCACAGACATTGTGTACTCTTTCCTTTAGTACCTTTCATCTACTTGGGGATTGAAGCAAAACAAAGGGTATGAAGTTCTTCTGTAACTCAGGATGGCTTCCACACTTGGTGTTAACAGGGAGTGGGGAGGGCAGTAGGTGTGGGCAATGGGCCTTCAGAGGAAGTTAGACCTTGAATCTCTCTAAGGACAGAGAAAACTGGAGCTACAGCATAGTGCCCAGCATGTTTCTACCACCCTGGGCCCTTGACTCCTTATGCCCAAACTGGTCTGGAACAGCAGGGGTGTGCTTGCCTCCATTCAGACCTTGACCTGACCTCTATGCTGATCTCATACTGACCTTCTATGCTGACCTTTGTGTTGACCTCTGTGCTGACTTCAGTGGTGACCACATGCCAAGGTTGGTACTGACATCATGATGAGCTCTGTGCTGACCTCTGTGCTGACCTCAATGCTGACCTTCATGTTAAGAATTCTGTGCTGGCCTCCATGATAACCTCTGTTCTCACCTGTGTGCTGACCTTCAACCACTTAGACTCTGGATGGCATCCCTCATGATTTGGCTCTTCCAGGCTGCCCAGACAGGGCTCTGGGATCTCAAGGCATACAATGACAAAGACAGAAGAACACACTTAGTGGGGCCTTGCCTGTCTACTTCTCAGTAGTACTTGTTCCAGGGTAGAGTGCTAAGGAGGAATGTGTCGAATGGGTGTGGATGCAAAAGTACAGCTCAGTGCCCTCATGAGGTGCCAATGCTGCCCAGGGTGGCTTCTGCTCCAACAGTGGCAACCAGACTCAGCAGTCATGGCCCCAGAACCAGGAAAGCCTGAGGTCCATAGCCTAAGTCTCAATGCAAACTAAACCTTCTCTCCTTCTTCTGTGCATTCTCTTGGTCTGATAGCCAGCACACAACAGTGTGGTCCATAGGGTGTGATAGTCTGGGAAGCACTGCAACGTTCCAAGACCCACACTCTCCTGGCCATCTCTGTCCCTGTCTAGGACACCTTCCCCCCATGCATGGTCCCACATGGAACTGCCATGTCAGCATCCCAAAGGGTAGGTAGGGCATAAAAGTGGAGGGGTGCAAAACCTTCTCTGTCCTAGGGTTACCCTAGTGGAACCTGAGAAATGCAAGGCCTGTTTCAGAGGGTCAAAATATCTCACAAAATCAGCACCCACTGATGCAGAAGGTTCTGGGCCAAGTAAAGTAGCTGTGTCAAACAAAGCCACCAGCCACAGAATTTCAAGATTAAAAATCTGGTTCAAGAAGGGAACACAGGGATTCATCATAGATTCTCTTTGGTCACTTTTATACCTGGGCAGGTGATGAACTGGAATATATTTGCCCCTTCACAGTTGCCATCCTGCTTCAGGCTGGCTCCCTTTGGGCATCCATAACATTCCCACTAACAGTCTTTGTTTCCCATTTTTTCAGCTATTGGATCACTTCATCCATGTCCACACACTGATTCTTAACAATACTGAATTCCAGGGCTGACTCCACCTCCTGGTTCAGGATGGAAGACAAGCCCCTTTTAATTATTCTGCATGTAAACCCTCACGGTCATGTGCCAATAGCATTGACACAGAAAACTAACATGCATGGTGGCTTTACTGTAGCCACAGTCTCCCTGGCTCTCAGCAGTTTCTCCCCATGATGTGGAAACCAGATAGGTGACTTTGTTCCCAGAGAACATAGGGAACCAAAGCAGAAGGCAGTGGAACCCAGCCTTGCCCCAACTGCTTTGCACATTATCCCAAACACCCCACTTTGACTTTCTCAGGGAAAGAATATTAGCTGAAACTCAACAGGGCTTCATCGTGTGGGAGAACTGACCACAGCACTCTGTACTGCCAATGAGGGCTGCATCCATACCAGAAATGAACGACCAACATACATTTCTCAGGACCAATGTGCTTCTGTAACTGGCCTGATTCTGGACAGTGCATTCCCACATGCTTTGGGTCGGATCAGCCTCATTCTGCTGAAAGGGGAGTGTGAGAGGGGATGATGTTCAGACTCAGGTTCCAGGTGCCCTCCAGCCCTGGGTGCAGGGTAGACTCTCAGTGGTCACAGAGACAACTCTGGATCCATTGCTGCTTCCAAATCTTCAAGGAAATTAAAATTCTAAACCTTGTAGGGCTTTAAAATGAAACAAAAATACTGAGCTCAAAGATGGTGATGAAAGTGCCTGAGAGCACAAACATCCCTTCCCTGCACCCTGGTCCATTCCAGCATCCTTATTACCTCAGCCTGATGTCTTTAACTCTATCCTTTAATTTCTCTCCTCTTTTGCATGTAATTTACAGCATCCTTCCTCCCAAACAGACAGCCTTTGATGCAGCCATAATATAAAGTGAATCAGAGGAAGATCTGGTCTGGATGAACCTGGATCCCAAAGGGCTGCTGCTGATGGGGAGAAGGAGGGACCAGGTGGGAAGCAGTGTGGAGACCACTGGCCAAGGATGCTGTGAAAGGCTTGCTGCTGTTCAGTGCATGGCTTTGCAGGGCTTAGAACTGCAGCTGAGACCTGCATGAGGTTCTGTGAGGTAGGAACAAGGAGATGGCTCATTGTGTTCTTTGGGAATTAGTTCTGGTGCATAACAGAGAGTGGACCATGGATGTGAAGGGGTGGAGGGCATTGGAATGGCTTTTGTGGCATCTCCCTGCACCCCCTTCCCTCTACTTGCAGAATCCCATGTCCTTGTCCCCAGGCCACTACTTGCTCCAAGGTGAACCCCTCCACCTATCTCCCTCCTGGTATAGTGTTGCCCTTGGGTTATCCAACATCTTCCCTCTCAATTCCCGCTCTGCTAATGGCACCAAAGTATTCTTTTAGAACTGAATTTACCTCAGGTCTTACAGATATTTAAAAACCTGGCAATACTTTTATACAAATGCTCATAGCAGGACTATTCATCAAAAAGTGGAAACAGCCCAAGTATCCATCAACCAATAATGAAGAAAACAAATGTGTTGTATCCATAAAAAGGAATGCTATTTGGCCATAAAAAGGAGTGAAGTTTAGATACATACTATGTCATGGATGGACCTTTAAAGCATGTTAAGTGAACTGAGCCAGACACAAGAGTCCACAAATTGTATGATTGCATTTATATGAAATATCAGACTATGGAAATGTGGCAGAAAGTAGACTAGTGGTTGCTTAGGGCTTGGGGTGGTGTTGGAGAGGAGTTATGGTTGATGATTACAGGTCTCTTTGGGGGATGTTAAAGATGATCTAAAATTAGATCATGCTACTTTCAGTTTCCTGCTACTAAAGCAAGTACCACACAATGGGTCAGATCAATAGCAAAAAGTTATTGGCTCATAGTTTCTGAAGCTAGAGTGTGTGCTTCCTCCTGGGGTGGAATCTCCAGGCTTTCTGGCAGTATTTGGGGTTCCTTGGCTTTCTGTCACATGGCAAAGAACCAGGTGAAACCATCTTCTTTCTCCTCCACGTTCTGTTGACTTCCAACTTCTGGTCACTCCCCGTGGCTTCTTGTACTGTGTCCATTACCTTTTCTTAAAGGACTTCAGCCATATTGGATTAAGCCTCACCCTCCTTTAGTTTGATCATACCTTAAAATACAATCTCCCCCAAGGTCCTATTTACAAATGGGGCACACTTATAGGGGTAATGGTTGGGAACTGAACATGCCTTTTGTGGGGCACAGATTCAGTCTCCAGCAATGAATTTTATCCATCATTTCTGTCCCTGGGGAATGTTCACACTCTCCTGGCTCAGAACAGAACTCCCTGTAGTCCCCATGGCTCAACAGAGCTGAATGAGATGGTCCCTGTTGCCAAGTCATTGTCCTGATTGGGACCTGAGAGCCTTGGTGGATTAGGGCCTGAGAGTCATTCAGGGATCTCTAGAGTAATAGAATCAACAGGAAAGATTTGTAAATATGAGATTTAAAAAGGCTTTTCATGCATCTGTGGGAATGTAAGTGTCCAAAATATATAGGGCAGGCTGTGAAGCCGGCAGCTCCAATGAAGGATCTGGATAAACTCCACAGGGGATGCTCACTTGTTGAAGAATCAGTGAAAGAGTCTCTCTTCTTCCTTGAAAGCCTTCAACTGTTTGGATTATCCCCTCATGAGAGACACTCCTTAGTTGATCGCAGATATAATTGGCCACAGATGTGATCAACTGACTGTTTTAATCAACCAGCAACAAAATATCCTCGCAGCAATGGTCAGGCCAGTGCTTTCCTGACTAGACAACTGAGCATCATAATTTGGCCAAGTTGGCACCAGAACCTAACCATCACAGTGGATAAGAGATTGCCTTGCTGCACTGTAAATCATTGTAAGGACAGTTTAAAACCCTCTGTCATTTGTTATAAAGAGAGCAGAGAACAGGTGGACATAGCACAGCTTCTGGGAGTTCTTTCCTTCTCAGCTCCCTTCATGTCTTCACCCAGTGGCTCTTCTGTCTCAAAACAGCATAGCCAGGGTATGGGTGGAACAGGAAAAGGCAAAGATCCCAGAAGCTGTGGGAGCATTCTAGAAAGGATCCTCCATAGGAAGATAGTTATTTTAAATATAGCAGATGACTGCTGAAGGAATGTGACATGATAAGTTAGCATAACTTTACTAAATAAAGAGAAAAAGTGTCTGGAGTGGGACAGTGTGCCAGTTTGAAATTGTCATGTACTCCAGAAAAAAACATGTTCTTTAATCCCCATTCAGTATTGCTGGGTGGGATCTTTTAATTTATTTCCATGGAGAAGTGACCCACCCAATTGTTGGTGGGGTTTCTTACTGGAGTCCTTTAAGAGAGAAACATTGAGTGAAGGCAATCTCTTGTTGGTGCCTTAATTTGGATATTTCCATGGCCTTAGAATTATAAACTTACAGCTTAATAAATTCTCTTTTTAAAAGCCATTCCATTTCTGTATATTACATTCCAGTAGCTTTAAAAACTAAAACAGACAGTTACCCAGAAATGGCCTATTATATTTTACTCTTACTGGAAATATTTATTCTTCAGCCCAACACAATTCCCAAGAATGAAAAATGATATAAAATTAGTGGTAGTGATTTTTGCCTAAATAAATTAGGAAACATCTTTGAAAATATGCTAAGAATGGAGAATCATTTAAGAATACACATTCTAAAATATAATCTCAGATATAATTAGTATTGTCAACACTTTACTATGCACTCAGCTGTACTGAACTTTTCCCCCATTTTCTCCATAAATCCTGACTCTGTGCATCTGGGCCTTTTCTCACAAGCCCAGAGCTAAGTGTTGCTGGATAATATCACCAGACACATGAAGGGACAAAGTCCTTTCACTCAGAGCTTCCAGCATGCATGCACTCAGGGTCGCTGTACACTCAGGCACTAAATTCCAACAAATCTGCCCTGCCCTTCCATGCTAAGTCTATCTCCTGCAAAACCCCCAGAGGCTTTCTTAGGCCTCATATACATGGCCTTACTGAGTGCTGCCAATGCTGTATTGTGGGATTGTGATTCAATAACTACATGTACAGCCTGACCAAGGGCTCTTCTCCCAGAGAAGCAGACCCAGAGAAGCTCTGTGTGCTGGTTTGAAAGAAAGTATTCCCCCTAGAAAAGCCATGTTTTAATCAACATCCCATTTCATATAGGTAAAAAATTCCTATTCAATACTTTACGTTTGAAGCTGTAATCAGATCATCTCCCTGGATGGTGTGATTTAATCAAGGGTGGTTGTTAAGCTGGATTAGGTGACAATATGTCTCCACCCATTTGGGTGGGTCTTGATTGGTTTTTTGGAGTCCTATAAAAGAGGAAATGTTTTGGAGAATAAGAGATTCAGAAAGAGCAGAACAGAACGACATAACCACAAAAAGCAGAGTCCACTAGCCAGCAACCTTTGAAGATGAAGAAGGAAAACACCTCCCAGGGAGCTTTATGAAACTGGAAGCCAAGAGAGAAAGTTAGCAGATAATGCTGTGTTCACCATGTACCCTTCCAGCTGAGAAAGAAGCACTGACTGTGTTCTCCATGTGCCTTCTCACCTGAGAGAGGAACCCAGAACTTCATCAGCCTTCTTGAACCAATGTATCTTTCCCTGGATGCCTTTGATTGGACATTTCTATAGACTTGTTATAATTGGGACATTTTCTAGGCCTTTAAAATGTGAACTAGAAGCTCATTAAATTCCCCTTTTTAAAAGCTGCTTCTGGTGTATTGCATTCTGGCAGCTAGCAAACTAGAACACTCTGGTAGTGAGTCCTTTTCTGGGAAGACAAATCTAAGATGTTCCAGACAAAGAGGGGCAATCACAGGTGCCTGGTATTCAGTGGCCCACAGAGAGCCCCCACAGGGATGTCCCACCAGAGTTGGAGACTCAAGGCTACCTACTCATGCCCCAACATGCCATTGTGTCCTCAGGGAGGCACCTGCTGGCACCACCTGGGCCTCCGCAGCAGGCATCATGGTAGGCAAGTACAAACACTTTTAAGACTGTAAATATGCAGAATTCTGAATGACTCAGTGCAGCTGTCTATCATCTATATATCTCTCTATGTATATCTATCTAAACCTATCTATCTCTATCTATCATCTATTTATCTATATCTATCTATTATCTATCTCTATCTCTATAGAGATATATCTCTCTATCTATATCTATCTACATCTTATCTATAATCCGTCTGCATCTATATCTATCATCTATCTATCATCTTCCTTTATCTATTCAATTACATATCTGTATATCATCTATCATCTATTCTATCATCTGTCAAGTATTGATCTATCATCTATTTTTTCAACTATCTACCATCTACTCTAGCTGTCATCTATTTATCTCCATCTATCAATTGTATATCAATCATCTATCATTTATCTATATATATATCATCTATTCTACCTATAATCTATCTTATCTACCTTCTGTCTGACTATCCATATAATATCTATTTGGAGATATGCTTACCTTTGTCTTACTCATGTAGCTTTCTTAGATGTAATCCACCTTAAATCTGAATAAACTGCTCTTGAGAGTATATACAATTCAACAAAAAAAAGATGCATGAAGATGCCTTGAGTAGGCACTTATAACTAAACCATGTAGCTGGGCTGACTCTTTCAGATTTCAAACTTCTGAGTCTAAGACCTTCATATATATAGATTATGTCAATGGACAAACCACAGAAAATAAACTTCTCATTCTTTTCTGTGCTCCAAACTGCATCAGAGCCTGGGGCTATGTCTGGACTAAGGCAGGGGTAAGATCCAGGACCAGGGAAGAAGGGCAGTTGACAATCAGAAGAATTTGTGGGACAGAGTAGTGGACCCAGGCTGGGGAGCTGGAAGACACGGGTTGGGGTCAGTGCTGGGTTTTGTTTCCATTTTGCTTCACTATCCTTCAGCTCCCTCATGCTTTCTGGAAATTGCTTTCTTTGTTTCTGTCTTGTGTTGTTAAAGATGAGGTTCCATTTTATAGCCTAGCCTCATTGCCTAAATCAGAAATTAGGCTTTTGTGACTCTTTTCATTAATCTTACAAATCAATTTGTCTTGTTTCCTGTCACTTAGAAAGTTTTATCAACTTGTCCTCCTTGCATGTCCAAGGCTTTGACGAGTTTATTTGGTGTGAAGCCACTAGTTACTTCACCTAGTCCACCTGCTGAGGGAGTGTCAACTCTTACCACACTGTGGGGGCAAACGTTCACTGCAGCAACGTGACTGGGCTTGGCTTGTGTTCAAAAGAAAAAAGAAGGGTTTCATTCCTATGTAGCTGAAAGTGTCATGACCCAAACTTCATCTCGAGGTGTTTCCTTCAGTAAGCACATCAGTTTGCTTGTTTTCTGCTACATCTGTTTCCACTGTCCAGGCTCCTTCCCAGGCCAGCTTCCCACCCCAGGGTCTGCAGTGGAAAACAGAGCATCCCTCTTCTGAGCCACATTCTTGAGGCATAGATTACATTTCCATGAATCACATCCATTTCAAATGGACTTTCAGTGAATTGTGATACATGGACCTGAGTTCTTTATATTTTCTGGATAAAATCTGAAACATAGAAGTTAAAGCTGTCTTACTCATACAAGAAAGCATAGGAAAATATCCAGATGATCTTGGAGTAGACAATGAATCCTTACATTGGATACAAAGTTAAGATTGGTAAAAGAGAAATAACAGCTTGGATTACATTAAAATTTAAAAGTTCTTCTCTTAGATTGTCACCATTAACAAAATTAAAAGTCAACCCATAGATTTAGAGAAAATATTCGTGATGCACATATCTGACAAAAGGCTTGTTTGCAAGATGCAGAAGGAGTAATGCTCACTAGTATATCTGACCATCAACAGGCTTGAGCCATAGCTCTGAAATATTGGCAAAGGATGGCTGGTCCAGCAACACAGGGATGGATCTTCACACCACTCACCTAGGTGGATTGGTGGGGAAATGGTGGGTGTTCCTGTCAGTCATCAAAAGAAAAAGCAATTGGATTCTGAATGGGCAAAAGAGCAGTTTCTATTGCAATGAAATGGCACAGGAACCTACCCCTCCTTTAGATGCTAGGCAGCCCCATGAATTCTCAGGGAAGTTGTGACCTCAACGAAGGACAGGTGCCATGAGAGTTCTTGGTTCAGTTGCAAGAAATAAGTCAAGGACTAATCAGTGTGTATAGTCAAATAATTTAATATGTTCAGTGCAGGAGAGCCCTGGAAGTTCTAGGCTGGAAGCTGCAGAGCCCTGGGATTTCTCAGCAGATTAGCCAATGTGAACAACCAAAGAATCCAAGGAGTAGTCAGTGTGTACAGCCCAAAAAGGTTAACACATACTGGAAATACACACTCAAAGGGATTGATCTTGGACTTTTTCCAAAGGAGGAGAAATTCCCTGAGACTGGAATTCTTGCATTATAAGGACTTGTAAGGGCCTTTCTCACTCTAGTTATAATAATGAGGGATTGATGAGCTGCACTTTTCATTGGTTCTTTTCAGGTACTGACCTGAGTAAGGGATGCGTGTGTGGGGGCTTGGTGTGTGCATGCCAAAAGGAACTTCTTCTTATGGGTCTTAGGGTCACTTCCCCCTCCCTCTTCCCTATCTAACTTGCCTCACTTTGACAGTTCTTTAAACAAGATGGTAGGAAATGTTGGTATTTCTGTCCTTCTATATTAGGAGAACTGATTTCTTCACAATGGGGAAGCATCTTTATATAGGATATACAATTATACATGCCAGTCTGTTTATAAAGGAAATTGTACCTCATTTATGAATGGCCTTTAGGTCTGCAGAATTATATGTGTTTTATTTCTAATACAAACAACCAGTAAAATCATAGAGTTTTGTGAACACATTGAAAAACAAACAAAAAGCACACAATGAGATGGCAAAGAAGAACTAAAAGTATTCAGAGGCAGAGCAAGATGGCAGCACAGTAACATGTAGAATCTGGTTTGTCCTCAGGAGCAGTTAGTAAATAGCCAGGAATGGTACTGAAAAACTGCTGGAGGAACATCAGCAACTGGACTTGTGTACACAAGTCTGAAACAGGTAGAAAGGCTGAGACCTCAAAGAGAACTGTAAATCCACCAAGTCAGGGAGGCTATGCCCCTCCACAATGGGCCTAGCAGACTGGTTTTCCAAGGGGAAAGGAAACATACTTTACTAGCAGCAAAGGCTCAGTTCAACCAAGAAACAATTGTGGAATTAATCAACAAATTCTGAGTACTAAAAACAGACCCACAGCACAGATAAACCAGGAATAACCACTAAAAGAACTGGGAATTTTTCTGGCCTGACAGAGAGGAGGCAGAGCTGGTGAATTAAAAACAGTCTTTTTTTGGGTTAGGCAGCACAAAATACTGGGAAAGGACTTTACCCTAAGAAAACAGGGCACATGGAACCTGGATATACATAGAGCCATGTATCAATGCAGAGTCTTGATTGACAAGCACAAAAAGAGGGAGCCCACCTCTGAAAAGGATTTTTTGTTTTTTTTTTTACTCCTTAAACAGCTCATTAGACAGAACTGGAATCACTCTCAAGCTCCAGAACTACCCCCAGGCAAGGGTGGAATTACATTATTTGAGAGACAAAGTAACTAGTCAGGTGAAAGTGGTTAATTCCTGGGTATATCTTCCCCAAGTAAACAGAGTGGGGCCCAGCCCAAGTGGAATCCCTCCTTCAAGGAATTCAAACCCCAGAGATTGGAAAACAGAAGCAGTAAAATGTATCCTACTACCTCACTCCAGTCTCAATATGCCCTTGGCAGAGAGAGTCCACTGGAGCTAAAGGCAGCACATCACTTTAAGCTGGGGGGAAGCTGTAGGCAGAGAAGCACTATATACCTGGCCAAGATAGGAAAAACACAGAGACTAGAGGCTTCATAAGAAAGTCTGACAACCTGTTGGCCCCCCCCCCCCGGGAAATCTGATACTGGATATACGTTTCTCCTGAAAAATAGGCCTATATGGTCTGGAATAATCTGACTGAGGAGACCCTCCTCAAAATAAAAGGCTCTACACAGGTTGGGCCAAGAAACAGAAATACAAGAACTGAAAAATTTTTGATCAGTTAAAGGAAACTATGCTAAAATTATAAAATTAGTTGACCTAAACACCAAAGAACAGATAAATGAGAAAGCCGTCCAGCAAGAAAAACCTAGGTAAAAGAGTGAAAACAACCTCCAGAGTAAACTAATTAAGGCAATCAAATGCCTAGATGCCAGCAAAAAATGACTGTCACAATAAGAAAATTGAAGATATGGCACAGTCAAAGGAAATAAGCAACACTTCAAATGAGATACAGGAGTTGAAAACAACGAATTCAGAATGTTTGTACAGACATGAAAAATCTGATCAAAAACCAAATCAATGAGTTGTGGGAGGATATAAAGAAGAGAATGGACAAATAAGAAAAGTTTGAAAAGCAAAGATTTGAACTTATGGGAATGAAAGGCACAATAAAAGAGATTAAGAAAAATGGAAACCTACAATAACAGATTTGAAGAGGCAGAAGTAAAGATTAGTGAACTAGAAGACTGGACATCTGAAATCTGAAACAAAAAATAAAATATAGGGAAAAGAAAGGAAAAAATATGATTGGGGCCTCAAGGAATTAAATGACAACATAAAACACATGAATATACATGTTGTGGGTTTCCCAGAAAGAGAAGAGAAGAGAAAAGGAGGAGAACGACTAATGGAAGAAACTATTACTGAAAATTTCCCATCTCTTATGAAAGACAAAAAATTACAGATCCAAGAAGTACAGCATACCCCAAACAGAATAGTTCCAAATGGACAAACTCCAAGACACTTACTAATCAGATTGTTAAATGTCAACGATGAACAGAGAATTTTGAAAGCAGCAAGAGAAAAGCAATCCAGCACATACAAAGTGAGCTCAGTAAGAGTATGTGTGGGTTTCTTAGCAGAAAACATGGAAGCAAGAAGGCAGTGGTATGATATATTTAAGATTCTAAAAGAGAAAACTGCCACCCAAGAATTCAATACTCAGCAAAACTACCCTTCAAAAATGAGGGGAAAATGACAACATAGATGAAATTGACGACTTCCTAGAAAGGCATGAACAACCAGGATGGACTCCAGAAGAAATAGATGACCACAAGAAAGCATTCACAAGTAAAAAAATTGAATCTGTCATTAAGAAGCTCTCCAAAATGAAATATCCAGGTCTAGATGGCTTCACATGTGAATTCTACCAAGCAAGAAAGAATTAGTACCAATCCTGCTCAAACTCCTCAAAAAATTGAAGAGGAGGGAAAGCTACCTAACTCATTCTGCGAAGCAACATCAGCCTCATACCAAAGCCAGACAAAGATACTACAAGAAAAGAAAATTACCAATCTCTCTAACGAATATAGATACAAAAGCCCTCTAAAAAATTCTTGCAAATCGAATCCAGCAGTACATTAAACTAATTAAACACCATGATCAAGTAAGGTTCATCCCAGGTATGCAAAGACGGTTCAACATAAGAAAATCAATTAATGTAATATACAATATCAACAAATCAAAACAGAAAAGCCACATGATCATCTCGATTGATGCAGAAAAGGTATTTGACAAAATTCAACATCCATTCTTGTTGAAAACACTTCAAAGGATAAGAATAGAAGGGAACTTCCTCAACATGATAAAGAGAATATATGAAAAACCCATAGCTAACATAATCCTCAATGGGGAAAAACTGAAAACTTTCCCTCTAAGATCAGGAACAAGACAAGGATGTCCACTGTCACCATCGTTATTCAACACTGTGTTGGAAGTTCTAGCCAGAACAATTATATAAGGAAAAGAAATGCAAGACATCAAAATTGGAAAAGAAGAAGTAAAACTCTCACTATTTGCAGCTGATATGTTGCTATATGTCGAAAAAATGCCAAAACCCACAGCAAAACTACTAGAGCTAATAAATGAGTACAGCAAAGTGTCAAGGTTACAAGATCACACTTAAAAATCTGTAGAGTTTCTGTACTGTAGCAATAAGCAATCTGAGGGGAAATCAAGAAAAAATCCATTAATGATTGCAACCAAAAGAATAAAATATGTAGAAATAAATTAAGCTAAGGATACAAAAATCCTGTACCAAGAAAACTACAAGAAATTGCTAAAAGAATTCACAGAAGACCTAAATAAATGGAAGGGCATACCATGTACGTGGATTGGAAGACTAAATATAGTTAAGATGTCAATTCTACCTAAATTGATTTATAGATTCAATGCAATTTCAATTAAAATCCCAAAAACTTACTTTGTAGAAATAGAAAAACCAATAACAATTTGTCTGGAAGGGCAGGGTGCCCCAAATAGCTAAAAATATTTTGAGAAAGAAAAATGAAGTCGGAGGTCTCACACTACCTGACTTTAAGGAATATTATGAAGCTACAGTGGTCAAAACAGCCTGGTACTGGCATAATGATAGATATACTGACCAATGGAATTGAATAGAGTGTTCAGATATACACTACCCATCTATGGACAATTGATCTTTGATAAGGCAGTCAGGCCAACTTGCCTGGACAAGAACAGTCTCTTCAATAGATGGTGCTTGGAGAACTGGATATCCATATGTAAAAGAATGAAAGAGGATCCATATCTCCACCTTGTACAAAAATTAACTCAAAATGGGTCAAAGACTTAAACATTAGTGTTACAACCATAAAACTTTTAGAAGAAAATGTAGGGAAATATCTTATAAAACTTGTAATAGGAAGTGGTTTCCTAGATCTTACACCCAAAGCATAAGCATCAAAGAAAGAAATAGATAAATGGGATCTCCTCAAAATTAAACACTTTTGTGCATCAAAGAACTTTGTCAAAACAGTAAAAAGGCAGCCTACACAATGGGAGACGATATTTGCAAACCACATATCAGATAGGGGTCTAGTATCCAGATTATATAAAGAGATTGTTCCATCCAGCAACAAAAAGACAATCAAACCAATTAAAAATGGGCAAAATGCATGAAAAGACACTTCTCAAAAGAGGAAATATGAATGACTAAAAGGCATATGAAAAGATGTTCAACTTTCCTGGCTATTAGGGAAATGCAAATCAAAATCACATTGAGATATCATCTCACACTCACCAGAATGGTCATTATCAAAAACAGAAAATGACAAGTGCTGCAGAGGATGTGGAGAAAGAGGCACTCTCATCCACTGTTGGTGGGAATGTAAAATGGTACAACTGCTGTGGAAGGGAATTTGGAAGTTCATCAGGAAGCTAAGTATACAACGGCCATTTGATCCAGCAATACCATTGCTAGGTATCTATTCAGAAGACATCAGGGCAAAGACACAAATGAACATTTGCACACCAATGTTCATAGCAGCATTATTTACAACTGCCAAGAGATGGGAATGGCCTAAATGTCCATCAACAGATGAGTTGTTAAACAAGATGTAAAATACACATACAATAGAATATTACACAGCTGTAAGACAGAATAAAGTCATGAAGCATGTAACAATGTGGATGGACTTTGAGGACGTTATGCTGAGTGAAATTAGCCAGAAGCAAAAGGACAAATACTGAATGGTCTCACTAATATGAACTAACATTATTCAGTGACCTTGGAGAACTGAAGATAACACAGGTTATCAGATGAAATAGGGTAGACTCATCTACCTGGTTGAGAGACAGGCTCTTGGATAGCACCTGACAGATTCAGCCTTGTCATGGACTCATTATGGAGCCCTATACAGGCTCCTCCCTCTAATGGGACATCTGTTCTTTGTTCAAAACTTGTAGGTTTTGGCCTTATGACCTTCCAGCTGTCATTCCGGCATTCATTCTGGGAAAAATGATTCAAACTTGCAACCACAGTCTGCTTCACTGATTACATTTCCTGCCTGGTCCCTGAGAACATTTGAGTTTTCAGCCCTTCACCCACACCTGGGAAAACACTGGTAATGGCCATAAAGCCACAACTTTGGGCATCACACTCCATGGGGACACACCACACTCCATGGGGACACACACCATGGGGACACATGGGAACTATCCAAGGGCTTCTTTTGGCTCTGGGTCACCCATCCTATCCACCTCAAGTCTCCCCTTTTCCCACCACCTGGTGTCTCAATGGCCATCTTGGGGGCATCAGTAAACCGGATCACTTGCTCTTTGGGGACTAAGCCATGGACTTCTGGGAAGCACAGGTCTAGGGCCCAGTAAGGTCACAGGCCCCTCTGGGTGATATTGGATAAATTGAGCTCTGACTGACATTTTTCTCTTTGTGTCCAAGGAAAGAGGGGAGATGTGCTTATGGTGGATAGAGGTGGAAGGGCAAAATCTAGGAAAAATTTGTATTTGTGTGAGATGCATGGGCTGAGTGCACATATATGCAGTTCTGTGTCTGTGGGCCTTGGTACAAGAAGCATGCTGCACCCTTGTCTGAGACTGTGGGCTCATGTGAGCATGCATCTAACTGTGGAGAAGGCATTTAAGGCTGAGATCCCAGGGCTGATGTGGGTGACATGGTCTTAATCATCTCAGGTGCCCACTTGCTGACACCAGAAATATTTTTGGACTCTTAGTTATTGTTCTTCCTTGCCTCTTCAATGTAAGAAAATACAATATTAACTTGTGAGTGTTTCATGTTATTGTTTACTCCTTTTCTCTCTCTTAAGTTCCCCTCTAGGTATCACCCTGACTTCTCTCCTGCTTTGTTATATTTTTATAAAATTGGAATAGAAAATATTGATAGTGATTGTACTCACACAAAGAGAACTATATATTGTTTTTTATTCATTGAACTGAAATACTCAGCCCCACCAGTTTTAAGCAGAATTGATAATTAGTAAAATTATAATTTTATTATATTCCACCAGGTGTTATTATCCAATCACTTTGCATAGCTAATAAAAATACAATGTAATTGTATAACAGCACCTAATGGAACTGATGCCAGGGAGGGCCACGAAGTCTCTGCTTATCCAATGTTTCAGTATGCAGAATACTAATTTAAGTTACTTAAATAAATTTAATTATGGCAAATTCTGTTTATCTTAATAATTGGATATTTTATTATATTATTGCTATTGAATTAATTACAACAAATTCTGCCCATTGTCTTCTCTGTGCTAAGCTCTGTGCTTTAAATTCAGGTTGTACAAAATGAAAGAGTCAAACGTTGTCATCAACATAAAATATATATGTAATTCCTTATACTTCAAATGAAATTCTAGGGATTTCTCATAGTATATTATGAAAGATCATGTAAGCATTTGTTCAGGATTCATGCACACAGTTTCCAGACCATTGTGTGCATTATTCACCCCTAAACTATTTCGAAATATTGAATTAGGTTACATTAAAATTTACATGGAGGTGTGGATGAAAAAATATAAATGAAAAATTATACTAGTGGTTCTTTAAGTTTACGTATGAAAGTAAATTAAATTTACTTTTATCCTGTATGGGATAAGAGAAGATATACAATATTCTATTTAGCCCGGGAAAACTTTGCTGTGCAGAGGTCCTCCTGCTACCCGCCAATCTGCAAAAAAGAAAAGGTCTAGGTTTTTCAATCTCTATACAAATCATTTCAGAATATTTTATAATGTCATTATACTTTTTATTTCATGGGCAGGCACCGGGAATTGAACCCAGGTGTCTGGCATGGCAGGCAAGAACTCTGCTTGCTGAGCCACATGGCCTGCCCTGTCATATAGTTGTTAACAGAAATTTCCTATTTCATCTTCCTTTGTTTGTCTCAAAATAGTAAGACCATGGGTTTAAGATGGAAGAAATATGAGGACCAAATGAATCATAATATTAAAATTTTACCAATGATTTTTAATTCCTGCTGATTTATTATTCTTTAATGTAGCCACCATTTTGAGAATTGGCTCTTTTGAAATATTTTCTCAATATTAAATTCATGAGGTATGTATTAGTCAGGGTTCTCTAGAGAAACAGAATCAACAAGGAACACTCTCAAATATAAAATTTACAAAACTGTCTCACATGACCGTGGGAGCGCAGAGTCCAAAATATGCAGGGCAGGCTGTGAAGCCTATGATTCCGATGGAGGTTCTCAATGAGCTCCACAGGAGAGGCTTGCCAACTGAACTAGGAAGAGCCTGTCTATTACGAACCCTCCTTAAAAGGCTTCCAGTGATCATATTAAGCACTACCCATTGCAAAAGGCACTCCCCCTTGGCATATTACAAATGGAATCAGCGGTGGATGCACATAACATGACCATGATTTAATTCTATTAAATGTCCTCATTACAACAGACAGGGCAGCTCTTGCCCAACCAGACAAACAGGTACCACCAATTGGCCAAGTTTACACATGAACCTGACCATGACGGTCCACCCTTGTCAACTTGGCAGCTATGCATGCAACCTTAAACCACACCTAATTTCTAAATAAAAAACAATAAAGCACATGTTTTTTATTTCACCTAACAATACTCAACTGTCCTGCATATAACTGGAAACATATTAAATCTCTGCAGAATATGGTGCAAATACTTGGGTAATATTCATTCTAAACTAGATGTCTTACAACTTAAATAGTACAACATGAACAAAAGAGCATTACAGTTCTCCTTTCTGTAACTGATCATGTGGTCGAAGTTCATATTTATCACTACCTTCCATTACCCATTCCATGTTCCTTTTACTCTCAGCAAGCACTTCATCTGGACGTGGTTCTTTGCCTGGTGGGGTGACCAAAACCTTCATTCCTAAAGTTTCAGAGCCACTGGCAGTCCTGCCTGGATTGGGTTGTTGCAGTTTTGGATTGATTTTAATCACAGGGTATGGTAGTGCTAAAAGAGGCCCTAAGGGAACTCCTATATTCCAAGAAAACTCTCCTTTACCTCCATTATGTAGTTGAACTCCTACTCCCCCCTGATAGTTAGGGTCAATCACCCCAGACAATAATGTAATCCCCTTCTTGGCTTCTTGATCCAGTGATATAAGTAGCCCAAAGTGACCAGGTGGCAGTCTTAGATTCCAGGTTAATGGAATCACTGTTGTTTCTTCTGATGGAAGCACTTCCCATTTTGGAAGTAAAACCTGTAGACCAGCAGAACTCGGGGTAGCAGGGAGGGGAAGCAAAAATATTCCTAGTGGATCACAAGGGGTAATAGTGAGGAGCACCACTCTCATTTCCACCCTTTGGTTCCTGGACCCATGGATACTGGCTATGAGAGAAACAGCACCATACAGTGGATGCTGATTCAGAGCATATACAGCTTCCTGGAGAGCATTACCCCAGCCTTTCAAGATATGCCACCTAGTTGGCACCATAATTGAGCTTTGAAAAGGCCATTCCACCGTTCTGTCAATCCAGCTGCTTCTGGATGATGGGGAACATGGTAAGACCAGAGAAATCCATGAGCATGTACCCATTCCCACACTTCATTTGCTGTGAAGTGTGTTCCTTGATCAGAAGCAATGCTATGTGGAATACCATGATGACGGATAATGCATTCTGTAAGCCCACGGATGGTAGTTTTGGCAGAAGCATTGTGTGCAGAGAAAGCAAACCCATATCCAGAGTATGTGTCTATTCCAGTAAGAACAAATAGCTGCCCGTTCATGAAGGGAGTGGTCCAATGTAATCAACCTGCTGCCATGTAGCTGGTTGGTCCCCTCAGGGAATGGTGCCAAATCGGAGGCTGAGTGTGGGTCTCTGTTGCTGGTATATTCGGCACTCAGCAGTAGCTGTAACCAACTCAGCCTTGGTGAGTGGAAGTCCACGTTGCTGAGCCCATGCATAACCTCCATCCCTACCACCATGACCACTTTGTTCATGAGCCCATTGGGCAATGACAGGAGTTGCTGGGAAAAGAGGCTGACTGGTATCCACAGAACAGGTCATCTTATCCACTTGGTTATTAAAACCTTCTTCTGGTGAAGTCACTCTCTGGTGTGCATTCACATGGGAAACAAATATATTCATGCTTTTAGCCCACACAAAAAGGTCTATCCACATACTTCTTCCCCAGACCTCTTTGTCACCAATTTTCCAATTTTGGTCTTTCCAATTCCTGGCCATCCATTAGTAACAGCCATTAATAACAGCCCATGAGTTAGTATACAAACACATCTCTGGACATGTTTCCTTCCAAGGAAAATGAACAACTAGGTGGACTGCTCGAAGTTCTGCCCACAGGGAGGATTTCCCCTCACCACTGTCCTTCAAGAGCACCCAGAAAGGGGTTGTAGGGCTACAGCTGTCCACTTTTGGGTGATACCTACATATCTTGCTGAACCATCTGTAAACCAGGCCCGAGTTTTCTCTTTCTTAGTCAACTCACTGTAAGGAACTCCCCAAAAGGCCATGTCTCTGGTCTGGGAAAGAGAAGGTAATGTGGCAGGAGTGGAGACCATGGACATTTAGGTCACTTCTTCAAGCAACTTACTTGAGCCTTCAGGACCTGCTCTGGCCCTATCTCATATATACCATTTCCATTTTACAATAGAGTGCTGCTGCACAGGCCAATTTCATGGCTCAGTGGGTCAGACAACACCCAGCTCATGATAGGCAACTCAGGACTCATGGTAACTTGGTGGCCCATGGTTAAGCATTCAGTCTCTACTAAGACCCAGTAGCAGGCCAAAAGCTGTTTCTCCAAAGGAGAGTAGTAATCTGCAGCAGATGGCAAGGCTTTGCTCCAAAATCTTAAGGATCTTCATTGTGATTCCTCTATAAGGGCCTGCCAAAGGTTCCAGACAGCATCTCTGTTTGCCACTGACACTTCCAGCACCATTGAATCTGCTGGATCATATGGCCCAAGTGGCAGAGTAGCTTGTACAGCAGCCTGGACCTGTTGCAGAGCCTCCTCTCATTCAGGTCCCTACTCAAAATTAGCAGCTTTGCTGGTCACTCGAACAATGGGTCAGAGTAACACACCCAAATGAGGAATAGGTTGTCACCAAAATCCAAAAAGACCAACTAGGGATTGTGTCTCTTTTTTGGACATAGTAGGGGCCAGATGCAGCAATTTATCCTTCACCTTGGAAGGGATATCTTGACATGCCCCACACGACTGGACACCTGGAAATTTCACTGAGGTGGAAGACCCTTGTATTTTTGTTGGATTTATATCCCATACTCTGATATGCAAATGCCTTACCAGTAAGTCTAGAACAGTTGATACTTCTTGCTCACTAAGTACAATCAACATGATATCATCAATATAATGGACCAGTGTGATGTCTTGTGGGAGGGAGAAACAATCAAGGACCCTGCGGACAAGGTTATGACATAGGACTGGTGAGATGATATACCCCTGTGGTAGGACATTGAAAGTATATTGCTGACCTTGCCAGCTGAAAGCAGACTGTTTCTGGTGGTTCTTACTGATAGCTATTGAGAAAAAAAGCATTTGCCAGATCAACAGCTGCATATCAGGTACCAGGAGATGTATTGATTTGCTCAAGCAGTGATACTACATCTGGAACAGCAGCAGGTGGTAATTGGAGTTACCACCTGATTGAGCTTACAACAATCCACTTTCATCCTCCAAGACCCATCTGTTTTCTGCACAGGCCAAATAGGAGAATTGAATGAGGATATGGTGGGAATCACCACCCCTGCATCCTTCAAGTCCTTAAGAGTGGCAATAATCTCTGCAATCCCTCTAGGAATCCAGTATTACTTCAGATTTACTATCTTGCTTGGTAGGGGCAGTTCTAGTGGCTTCCACTTGGCCTTTCCCACCATAATAGCCATCACTGCACGAGTTAGACAGCCAATGTGGGGATTCTGCCAGTTGTTCAGTATGTCTATACCAATTATACATTCTGGAACTGGGGAAATAATTACAGAATGGGTCCGGGGGCCCAGTGGACCCACTGTGAGATGGACCTGAGCTAATACTCCATTGATCACCTGACCTCTATAAGCCCCCACTCTGACTGTTGGACCAGAGTGACGTTTTGGGTCCCCTGGAATTAGTGTCTCTTCTGAACCAGTGTCTAACAATCCCCAAAATATCTGATCATTTCCTTTTCCCCCATGCACAGTTACCTTGGTAAAAGGCTCTTGGTCTCTCTGGGGAAGGATTAGAGGAAAAATAACAGTATAAATTTGTGGCAGTGTAGCAGGGTTCTCTCCCAAAGGGACCTGGGCTCCCCTTCATTCAAGGGTCTGTGGGTCTGTGAACTGTCTCAAGTCTGGAAATTGATTGAGGGACCATGACTCTGTTTTTGTGATTCAGGTAAGACTTCTGTTCACTTGACTTAGAACTCTTTTGTTTATAAATCTCGAACAAGAATTTAGTAGACTGCCCTTCTATTGATTTCTAGGTATCCTGTGATTTACTAGCCAATGCCACAAATCTCTGTGAGTCATATAAATTTGATGCCTGCTTTGAGTTTGCTATTGAGCATGAGCCATGTCTACCCTGTCTTTGGGGATGAAGTGTTGCCACCTGACTTCTGCCAACTCGGGATCCAGTCATCTCCATTGTGTTTAAGGATTCCAGGTCCATGACAGCAGTTCCTACTGTAATATCTGACCCACAGAGAAGGGCAACTACAGAGCTCTTCAGGGATGATGGTGCTAGTCTCACAAATTTCTTTCTCACTGTTCTGGTAAAAGGTGCATCTTCTGGACATTCCTGGGGTGTAAGAGCATGCTTTGCGTGATAAATTCACTCTAACATTCCAATCTCTCTAAGCCTCTGGATCCCCTCAACTACATTATACCAAGGCAGTTCTGGCATTTCAACCTCAGGTAATATTGGCCACCTTTTGATCCATGTTTCAACCAACAATCCAAACAAACTGTTAGTACCTTTGCTAACCCCTTGAGCCTGTTCCATTGAATGCAGAATCTCAGCTTAGTCAGCCCATATCAATAAATTCAGCCTGATCTAGCCTTATATTCCTCCCACCATTATCCTGCACCCTGAGAAATCCTTTGCCATACATATTCCCCTGATTTTTCTCTATATAAATTGGAAAACTCACACAGTTGTTATGGAGTATAACGTACCTCTCCATGTGTGATACTTTGTACCTCACCTTTAGGGGCCTGTTGGGACTTTAGTCTAGTTGTAGGTCTCAATGAAATGAGGGGTTGTGGGGGTGGGTCATGAAAAGAATTAGAAATATCTTCCAAACCATTTGTTTCAGGGCCTTCATTTGCAGTTTCATCTGGTGAAGCAGGATTAATCACTCTAGGGGTAATCCCTTCAGGAGGAGGGGTGCCCATCTCCTCAAAGCAGGCTGGAGGTGTGGCAGCTATGCCCTCAGGGCAAACTATTACAGGGTTATCTACAAAAGACTCAGCATGGCCTAGAGGTTCAACCTCACCCCCAACATCATTATCAATCCATATGTCACCACCCCTTTTTTCAGGGTCCCACTCCTTTCCAATCAATGCCCTCACTTTAACAGCAGACACCGTGTAACATTGCAATTTCAGTTTATGTTTTAAACTTGCAACTCTAACAATAAGATTCTGAGTCTGATTTTCAGAGATCTCAAGTCTACGGCTACAGGAAATAAGATTTTCTTTCAGGATACTCATAGAAACATCTACATCTGTCAGATGGCACTTAAGCTTCTTGTTTTAAGGCTTAAGCCCATCCTTTTCACTCCCTAATGTAGCCAGTGTATCTAACAACAAGCAGCCAACATCTCTATACCTCTTATTTTCACAAAACTCTGTAAATGCGTCAAGAACTTTATTCCCCATAGCCTGGCTTCATACAAGCTAAGCATTAGGAGAATCAAATGGTGATATTTTGACTATTTCTTTTGCCAACTCACTCCATGGATTGGAGTGTCATTCTGATTATGGGACTCAGAGTCCTTAGTGCCTTTGATTCCAGTCAGAGTAAGAAAACATTCATAAAAATCCATTTTTAAGATTCTGTTTCTTAAGAATCACTCCTGGTACTAAGATGTATTACTCAGGGTTCTCTAGAGAAACAGAATCAACAGGGAACACTCACTGATATAAAATTTATAAAAGTGTCTCACGTGGCTACAGGAACACAGAGTCCAAAATCTGTAGGCCAGGCTGTGAAGCCAATGATTCCGATGGAGGATCTGGACAAATTCCACAAGAGTGTGTCTCTAGTCAAAACAAAGAACAGCCTCTCTCTTCTGAATCCTCCTTAAAAGGCTTCCAGTGATCAGATTAAGCATTACTCATTGCAGAAGACACTCCCCTTTGGCTGATTACAAATGGAATCAACTGTGGATGCAGTTGACATGATCATGATTTTATTCTATGAAATGTCCTCATCACAACAGACAGGCCAGCACTTGCCCAAACAGAAAAACAGGTACCACCACTTCACCAAGTTGACACATGAACCTGAACATGACAAGGTAGATATTATATAAAATATTAATAATTCAAAGATCTTCAAAAGCTTCCAAGAAATACAAAGCAAGCAAATGGGGAAGAGTCAAGACATAGAATATATCTTCCTATGAAGATGTGACATCCTAACTCTAAACTGTCATAGGTAAATTAAAACTAGAAACCTTAAGTTGATTATTGGGTACAAAATGACATGTTTGTTCTGTGCTGAAACCATGAAGACCTCTTGTATTTTTATATATATGGTAGTAATTGTCTGGTAATTGTTTTGAAAGGGTAATGTGATATGTAGAAAATATTTTAAAAATTTTCCTAAATTCTCAACCTTCAGCTTGAAAACAGTTTCACTAGATAAGAGCTACATATAAATACTGAAGTAGCCACTTTCAACCAATTCATTCATACAATTCTATCTCTAATCTTTCAATAAATATGCTCATATAAAACAGCAGCAAGAAAAGACAACTTATTGATGAACTGTTTTAAATGGTCCTGAACTAAAGACCATCAGGGAGGAGTAAGTGAGAGAATTTATTGTTCTTACATGTAGGAGAACAGTCTCAAAATGACACCTGCCCTGCCTTCTTGCAGTTATCAGTGGTTCTGTGTATTTTAAATGGTAATACCAATCACAAGAAAAAGGGAATAAGAAAACCAGAATGTGAAATATGAGGCTGTGATTAATGTTCCTTTAAAGAATTAGAATGTGGAATGATAAGCATGTCTAGAATTGTATATTCCACAGTTTCAAGGCATCAAGAAGAATAGACAGTTTAAGCAATTGCAGGAGAACATGTGCTGTTCACTAGGGTTTATTAGGAAGTTAGCTTAAGATCCCATAAATGTGGAGGCCTCAGAAACAAGTAAAACATTCCAGCTGACATTGGAAATTATGAATAGGAATACTAAAAATGAATTGGTTGTCAATGGCTGAGAGATTCCAAACAGAGTCGAGAGGTTATCCTGGAGGTTATTCTTATGCATCAAGTAGATATCGTCTTGTTATTCAAGATGTAATGGAGAGGCTGGAGGGAACTGCCTGAAAATGTAGAACTGTGTTCCAGTAGCCATGTTTCTTGAGGATGATTGAATAACGATACAGCTGTCACAATGTGACTATGTGATTGTGAAAACCTTGTGTCTGATGCTCCTTTTATCTACCTTGTCAACAAAGGAGTAGAACATATGGAATAAAAATAAATATTAGGGGGAACAAATGCTAAAATAAATTTAGTTTGAAATGCTAGTGATCAATGAAAGCAAGGGTTAAGGGATTGGTAGGTATAATTTTTTTCTTTCCTGTGTTCATTTTATTTCTTTTTCTATTGTCTTTTTATTTCTTTTTCTGAATTAATGCAAATGTTCTAAGAAATGATGAATATGCAACTAAGTGATGATATTGTGAATTACTGATTATATATGTTTTATTTTGTTTCTTTATTTTTTTAATTAATAAATAAATTTAAAAAAAAGAAAAGCCCAGGATCAGATAACTTCAAACGTGGATTCCACCAAGTATTCAAGAACGAATTAATACTAAACCTGCTTTAACTTCTAAAAAATTGGAAAGGGAAAGCTACCTAACTCATAATATGAAGTCAAAATCAGTCTAATACCAAAGCCAGAAAAAGATACTAAAAGAAAAGAAAACTACTGATGAAAAAAATGAATTGGTTGTGAACATTCATTAATTATCCATAAATTATCAACAATGGATACATTTGCATATATAC
>PVIY010025285.1:0-36919 GCA_004026745.1 Myrmecophaga tridactyla
CAATGGAAATACCAAGATGAAAGAATACAGGCCTTGCTCCTCTAAAGTTTACAATCAAGTGAGGAGATGAACAAATAAACCAACTAGCCCAGCACACACACCAACTTAGGGAGAACAGATGAGAAGCAAAGACCTTACACAAGAAAAAATCTATTTACAAATATATCCAGAAATATGCACATGACAATAAAGTTTACTATAAATTTAAGATTTTGTCTATACTTCATAATAAAATAAGACACTAAGGAATATACATCAAAACATTCGTTGTGACCCACTAATTAAGTGTCTTCATTTCTATTTCCTTATGTCTGAGTTCTATAAGTAATGTTACCATATTGAAGGTGAACGTGATTGAAAGGAGTTGTATAAACCTAAGTGTTCCACTGCTTAACACTGCAACTATAAATAAATTTCAGCATAAAAAATATAAAGAAAAGAAGTTGGTGTGGTTACTATTAGCAAGTGAAATTGAATGTAATTTTAAGAACGCACCTTTCTCTTCTAAAATGAATGTAAAATGTATTACATCAGTGTATGAAGAGTTGCATAAACAGTGGGTTATTTAAAATAAAAGAGCACTTTTAATTTTGAAATTAAATAGGAACAAAGTTAAAGAACTAAACTTCTTTTGTATTAAATTCAGATTATTGAATTTCAAATGCCTTCAGACCATCAATTAATTTGTTCTCTAAGTCAATATTGGTGCAGGGGACATTCTGTCTGCCCTTCCTGCATAGGTCTCAAATGTCCAGCTGCTCACTCACCTTGCTCTCCCACTTACTCCTGGGCAGCCACAGCCATCTTTGTGATGCCTCTTTTGGCTCATGTGGAGAGCAGCACCCACACCCAAGCCCTAACTCATACCCCAAGGCATGGTCGTACCTTTTCTGGCACCCAGGAGGCCCCGACATCACCCTGAGGCATGTTGACTAGTGCTGCCTGAGGAGGTGGCCTTTGGCTGGAAGAGTCTGGAGAGGAGAGGAAGCTGCAGAACCCATGGAAGACCCCTCAGCAGAGGGAGGGAGAACAGCACCTGGTCTGTGCCCTTTCCTGCTATACCATCAGGTGGCCTCTTTCCAAGTCCTTTGAATTGCAAATTTCAACACAAGAAAATATTAGTGATTGCCTGTCATCTCTTTAGCTCATTAAAACCTGAATTCCCTGAGGCCGCTGCTTGGCACATGGAAAACTCTGCTGTGATTCTGTGGGAGGAGGGAGAGATGCTGTCTGTGTCTTTATCACATGCTGTCCAAATCACCCTCTGGGCCACCCCTGTTGCCCTACTCCCATTCCTGTCTGCCAATCCACAGGCTCTCTCTGTCCAGAAGTACCAGGGATGTCAGGGGCTTGTACTTAGAAAGTCATAAAATATTGCTAAAAGAAATAAAATATAACCAAAATAGATGGAGACATTCTGTGCTCATGGATAGGAAGGTTGAATATCACTAAGATGTCAATTCTACCCAAAATGACTCACAGATTCAATGGAATACCAATCAAAATTCCAACAGCTTAATTTGAGGACTTGGAAAAGTGAGTTATTCTACAAAAATTGAACTACAGATTCAATGCAATACCAATCAAAATTCCAAGAACTTCTTTGACACTTGCAACAGCTAGTTATTAAATTTTCTTGGAAGGAAAACCCTAACCAAAACTATTCCAGCCAATCCTAAAAAACACCTAGGGAAATATATAAGATTCCACAAGGGTTCCATGCACTAGGGTAATTTACCATGCACTAGGGTAACTTACCTACAACCTCCAGATGTGTCCTAGGACTATACAAGTTCTGAAATCATGAGTGGCCAGCCTCTCTAGAACATCAGCTATTCCATCTGTCTACCCAATATTACTGACAGCCCCTTACAACATGAAAAAGTTAGAATGGCCATAGCCCAAATAACCATAAGGAGTGGGAAAGAAACGTCAAAGGTGATGGTGCAGTTATACAGAGAATGTAGGGTTTACCAAACAAGTATGACTGCTGAATTATTATACTGATATTTCTTTTAATTGCCAGTATCTAAGAGCGGCTAGAATTAAAAACCTAAAGTTGCAGAAGTGTAACCCATACCAAACACTGACATCTGTTCTACAACTAATCTTTGCTGCTGTGCTTAGAAAGTTATCGCTTTTTAATAAATATGTTATTATCCAAAAAATAAATAAATAAGTTGATTTCCTTCTTGCAGCCATGATTAGTCCATTGAATGTAAACACCACAGTTCCCACTTCCATTCCTCAGTCCTTGTACCCTCAAGACACTTTCATCCATTGCAAATCATGAACACTGCCACCACAAACTCCAGTGCACAAATGTCCATTCCTGTCTCCACTCTCAGTTCCTCCAAGTATATACCTAGCAACAGGGTTGCAGGATTATATGTCAGCCCAACCCCTAGCCTTCTGTGGAACCACCACACTGCCCTCCAGGAGGGCTATGCCTCTCACTTCCCTATCAGCAGTGAATAAGGTACATTTCTTTCTCCACATTTTCTCTAGTACTTGTTTCTCTGTTTACTTCTTTTAGTTAAAAATGAACTATATATGCTTAATAAAGCTTTGTTCTACCCAAATTGCAATACAAACAACAAGTCACATGCCCACATGACAGAATTTCATTTACAAAATGTTCCTGGGGAAGCACCCACCAGGCAAAGGCCAAAAGAGTAACTATCCCAAGCCTGTGGTCTGGATGGTGGCTCCTCCCGCTGTCTGGCCTGCTACTTGCAGTTCTCCTCTGCTTACCCATGCCCCTGGGAGTTGCTCAGCAACAGGGAGGCTCCTGGCCTTCCAGCCCAGGCGCCAGTCGGCAAACAATGCCACCATCCTTCTGCAGCACAACAGCTACAGCAATGCCCACGGGATGCTGCTGCACCTCAGCCTTACCTTGGGAGCTGAAGACCCCCACCACAATGCCTTTGTGCTCTCAGGCCTCTTGGGATCCTGCTTCAGCTGGTGGCCCCTAGCCCCCAACCCATGCAGGGCCTCCAGAGTGCAAGAGGCAGGCCTGAGTGTGCAGGTCTCTGCCAGCCATCTGCAGAATGGGCTCGGGTGGAATGGTGCCCATGCCTTAGAAGGGGAACAAGGCCACCACCCTCCAGGTAAAGGGATTGCTGTATTTGATGAGGGTTTTCATGGAGGAGGCCTCACTGGGCCAGTGGGCCACTGAGTCAAGACTGGGTCAGGCCTACAGGGCTCCACCAGGGTCCAGGGAGGCCTTCTTGGAGGTGGTCATGGCCTCCTCCTCCCCACAGCTGGCATGGTGCTGCTGCATGGCCATGTGCATGGTGGCAAATCTGCCCAACTCGAAGGCAGACTTGGTTCAGTGGCTGCAGGTTTGGTGGCCAACCGGCCTGCAAGCAAAAGAGCTTGGCGGCCTTCCTGTAGGTAGCAGCTGGCATGCAAGGGCTGGGGTTGTGCTCCTAAGCCCACGTTTCAGCCTCAGGCTTCAACAGCTCCTTGCTGGGACTTAGGCCCAGGGTCTGGGAGGAGTGCACAGGGCACCCCAGCAGGGCCTGGTGGGCGGTGGCTGCTTCAGTGACCAGATCACTGACTTCTTCTGGTGCAGGAACTCAGGCCACTCTGGGAATGGCAGCGGGGCCTCGGGCGGCAGCTACAGGACACTGTACCCGGCCACCGTGCACCTGCAATGCAATCTGGATGGGCCCCAGGAGCTGGGTGAAGGCCTGCTTGTGACCCGGCTTGAGCCACTGTGAAGATGGTGTAGACACTGCGGACTGGGCCGCAGCACGGAAAAGGACCTGGCGGCCATGTAGGTGGTGGGTTCTGATGGCCCCTTGCCCAACAGTAGCACTTACGGGTAGGGGTAAGGCAGGAGCAGCAGGGCCTCCTCAAGCCACAGCTGCTCCACAGGCACAAGTGCCTTGGGCTGCATTTTTGCTCTGGTGGCTGTGCTCAGCTCCGCCCCCCAGCACAGGGAGCCCCAGGTCGCTAGCACAGGTGCCTTTGCTATATGTTCATTTTTTTTCTTTTCAGTAGTGCACTTTTAGTTTATTGATCTATGCAGAAAATATTAGGTCTTAAAAAGTTAGAACAGTAAGAGAATAGGCGAATATATATTTGAATATATATATTGAATATAGTTAAAAGGGGAAATTTTAGGTTGTACATATGTTCCTAGAATAAAAATTTGTAAAAACAATCATAGAACTGTACAACAGTGAAATCTGATATAAACTAAAGACTACAGTTAATAGTGCAATGCAAATATCCTTTCACAATTTGCAACAAAAGAACTTCACTAATGCAAAGTGTTAATGTAGGGGGCTATATATTGGAAATCTATATTTTATGTATGATTTTTCTGTACACCTACAACTTCTCTAAGAAAGGACACAAAAGTCATGCTAGGGAAAAAATTGGAAAAAACAATAAAACTAACTTTACCAAACTGATATCATAAGCACAAAGAGAAAACATTTATTCTGAGGACATTAGGACACAGTATAGTGACTGAACAGCCTTATGTGTAACATCAATTTTGCTGTTTTGGAGCAATTATCTTTACATTATAGGTTAAACTAACTAAGTAATTTTGTTAATCATGCCATGAATCCGGATCATCAGAGTAAGAGAAATGACATACAATTACAAAAAAAGAAATCAAGTGAACATAGAAATGGTAAGAATGAATAAAAATATTAGCATGAACTCTCTGGGGAAATATGAATATGACCTCATCAAAAAAGTTGAAAATTTACTGATATATATAGGCAGAAATTATTGACAAAGCAGCAGGTTACAAAACAGCCCCTCCAGAGAGAGGTCAGCCTCTCTGGAACATCAACTAGTTCTATCACCCTATCCCATATTTTCAATATCCGTTTCTAACATGAAAAAGTTAGAATGGGCATTGCCCAAAGATCTATATAGATTGGGAGATGGATCAAAGGAGAAGGAGGAGTTATACAGAGAAGAAAGGATTTAATAAATGAGTATGGCTGCTGAATCGTATATCAATATTTCATTTAGTCTCCAATGTCTCAGAGCAGCTGGAAGGGAAAAGCTAAAATTGTGGAACTGGAACCCATTCCAAACTCTGAAATTTGTTCTATAACTACTTGTTACAATGAACTTTGAAATGTTTTGCTTTATTGTATATATGTTAGATTTCAGAAAAAAAAGGAAAAGCAGAACATATTTCTAAAAACCTTTCCTCAAGAGGTTGGTAAATCACCTAAGTGGTTAAATACACCTTTGTTTATTAATATAAACATTCTGAAAAATCCAAGTGAGTTAGCTGTTGTGAATTTCTGAAGGGAATTAGAAGAGCCAAGGAATGTGTAATCATCATGTAATTTTTATTAATTTAAACACATGGATTCACCCTAAGTGAAGCAAAGAAATAATAATCAGCCATTTAAATACTGCTGGGCAATTCTGATCACCCTCCATTGAGGGAGGCATGTTTGTAGAAAGCAAGAGGTAGAGGCAGCTCCTGTCCCTTCCTGGGATGGATTTCCCAGAGGCAATTGCTGCTCAACACCCCTGTAAGGGATGAACTGGTAGGAGAAGCCAGTGTCAGAAGGGGGTGAGACTGAGGAGGAAGGTAAGATTTGGCTCACCAAAGAATGCCTGTTTCAGCATTCCTGGTTTCTCCCTTGACTGAAAGTTGCAAATTGGAATCCCACGGGCCAAATGCGATCTCTCAACTAGTTTTGTTTGATCTGCATGATGTTTGAAATTGACAGTCAAAATAATAGTAATTATTAATTATTCATGTGCCTCTAAGGATTGGAAGATTTCACATAAAAATGCAGATTTCAGGCCTCTTTTGGATGGCCTCAATTGCCTTTGGGTCAGCTACTGTCTGGTGCTGACTGGTCCTGCTTGTTCTAGGCAGAACAGGTATCTTCCAATGGGGCACCTCTTGCCACTTTCAGTTCGGCCCTGAGGGAAACACTGGGTGTCAGTTGCCATGTATCATTCCAGATAGTCTGCTGGGTTCTCATGCTTGTCCAGATTTACTCATTTTCACTATCAGCCTAGTCCTTATGGATATTTTGGTTTTCCACCCCTGCTGTAAAGGAACCTGAAATGCTGCTCCTTTGAGCAGTGGCAGGAATGGCACTAAGACCTTCGATCCTGAGGACTTAGGGTTGAGCAAAGAAGAAAAAGACATTTGCTCTCTGAAGACCTCCAAGTTTTAAATGATCTGGCAGCCTGGGAGAGAGGCCTGTACCCTTCACAAGGTCTTGCTTAGGATGCTCTCTGATATTTACATCAAACCTCACTCCAACTTAAAGACAGCTGCATGAAAGTATGCTGGTCATATGTCACATGACCTCAGGGCTTAAGTGTTCATTCAAGTACTTTAGGGCCAAAAATGTCCTTAGCTCTCAAAACAGCCTTCTACCTGACACATTGCCAATCCCAAAGCATCTCCTATACTATGCCTGAAATTTTCCCAACAAGAAAAGACTTTTATTAAATAATTTGATATTTGGCTGTTAGAAATATCTCTAAAAATAAAATATTGACTCAAGCAGGTGATAAATCCTGCTATTGATCTTTCCAAGTAGAGAATATGTGGACAAAGAGGGCATATAGAGACCCAAAACCTGCAGTCCTGAAGATGAGTCCATTTCGGGTCAAAAGGATAAAGAAAATTGGGAGGCATAATCAGAAAAGAAAAAGTTCATGTTTCAAGAAGTAAACATTGAGTGCCTATTTTATGCCAGGCCTGGGCTAAACTCACAGCTCTTGAGAGCTCTGGAGGCCTCTTCATGGTGTTGGCTAACTGTGAAGCCAGACACTGAACAAGCAACGAGGTATGAGTTGCTGTTAAAGTAAAGGACAGGAGTGGGGGTTCTTGAAGGCTTTCTTGGGAGTTAACCTAGTTTAGACATTCCAGGAAGGAAGAGTGAACACATACCACTGTCTGAGCAGCTTGACCCCAGAGTCAATAGACAGAACTTGCTTTGGCTTAAAGCCATGAGGCTTTAGCCCATGAAACCTACAGATATGACTGAACTCACAGGGTATCAATCCAGGCTGATTCTTTGTTGCTTTCATTTAAATTGATCATGAAATGGAAAAATAATTGAGAGATGTTATATGAGATTGCACTTTTCCTGAATTCTTTGAGCACACAGGTTGAATGATCTTACAAAACTGCAACCTATTCACTCATGACCATAACTAGAAGCTGCCTGCCATGGACTCCCTCAATCCTTTTCCACTTGGTTCTGACACCTATCTGGTCCTGAAGCCATGTGAGATTGTGAGGCTGGCCATAAATGGCTCCCAGCACATAATGATCACCTAAGAGGCCACAATATTCCTTAGCTGTTTCATTACAATACGCCAGTTATGGTTAAGATGAGCATTTCCACTTACCAACCCTCACACAGCCTGGAGTCTCCAACTATTTATATTGAAAATTAAAAACACAATGTTCTTTCACAATGGACCACATTCTGTAGTTCTGTCTCAGAACTCTCATGTATAAACCACTCATCTTTCACGTTGCTGCTGTTGCTGGGTAATACTTTATTTTTGTGAAGTTGAAGAGGATGCAAGCATTGAGTCTAAACTTGTCTTCTGGTTCTCCTGTCTTCTACCCAAAAGCAACTGCACATTGTGTGAAAGGCATGGCATTTTCAACTCTGATTAGATTGGGAACATTTGGGTGAAAATACCTACCCTTGATTGGGTTCCAGCTGTAGACGATTAAAAAAACTAGCTATTCTCTTATAGCTGCTTATATTATTCCATTTTCTCTCTTTTTTAACGCAATCTGTGCTTTCTTAGATTAATATTTGGCATCATACATGGAGATTTACTTAAGGGTGCTGATTTAGACTGAACAATAAACTCCAAAGCAGCAGGAAGTCTTGGTAATTAACATGAGAAAAACCTCAAAACCTAATTATTTTTGCTAACAAAATTCATACTGTCAATCTTGGCTTTTTATCTAATAACATGTAGTTACAAAATGCAGGACTTCAAGGAAACAATGATTTACATTCTTAGCTGAAAGGGAAAAGGTACATGCTGAAGATTAGTGTTAATGATGAAAAGAATTTAAAGCATGCAGATATTTCAGTACACACCTTAATCCCCATTCTTCTAAACTTCTGCCACATGTACAGTATTGTTCACAAAAAAGAAGGAAAAAAGTTGATTGTGATGATAAAAAACGTATTTAAGCCTGCTAGCTTCCTATATTCTGGAGCAACTAGAAGGAAAAATATGAGAAGATTGTATGTTAGCACATGACAAACTCTGGGATCTATCCTTTAAACACTTTTTGAAGAGTGCTTAGAAAGCTATTGCCTTTTTATTTCTTTGCTTCATATAAATGTTATACTATACAACTTTAAAAAAAGGTTTTTAAAAAAAGCACATGAAGAGATACTCATTTTTACTGGCTTCCAGGGAAATGCAGATCAAGACTACAATGAGATACACCTCACACCTATAAGAATGCTTGCTATTAAACACACAGGAAACTATAAATTTTGGAGAAGATGTGGAGAAACTGGGATACTTATGCACTGGTGGGGATGTATAATGTCACAACCACTATGGAAGACCATTTGGCAGTTCCTTAGAAAACTACATATCAAGTTGCCCTATGACACAGCAATGGCACTACTTGGTATATACCCAAGTATATATCCAAGTATATACCAAGAGCTGAAAGCATGGACTCCAAAAGACAATTATTGCACACCAATATTCATAGCAGTATCATCCCAAATCACCAAAAGATGGAAACAATCCAAATGCCCATCAACAGAGGAGTGGATCAACAAAATGAGGTATATATGTATGATGGAATATTTTGCAGCAGTATGACAAAATGACGTGCTGAAACACATGACAAGATGGATGAGGCTTGAGGACATAATGCTGAGTGAAATTAGCCAGATCCCATTTTTATGACCAGCATAAAGGTATAATCAGAGACTTATAATACAGAATACAGAGGATTTAGAGATACATAGAAGCTAGAGATTGGTGAACCATTAGCTACTGAGGTTGAACTCCAATGCAAGGGAATAGATAGGAGTGAAGGTGATTCACTGGTGGGTCTGGAAGTAATATTACCATATTAAAGATGAACAAGATTGAAAGGGGTTGTATAGACCTATGTGTCCCACTGACTCACACTAGAAATGTGAATGAGCTTTTGTAAGAATTACTTCAAAGATATGACTCTTGTAGAAAGAGTATTTAAGTGAAGGGTACAGGGGGAAAACTGCTATTGCATGCTATGAGCTATGTTCAAAAGGAAACCATCAGCACTACCACAGCAACAGCAGAGGTAAATAGTGGGATGAAGGACAAGAGTTAAGAAGAGGTTTAGATTTCCTATTTGGTGAGGGTGTGTTTATTGGTTTTCTATATCTTGGGAACAATGAAATAATATAAAATTGAGAATGTTAATGGACTGTGGACTTTGGGTGCTCCACATGATGCCAGATGAATGCAGGTGGCTGAAGGATTCACTGGCAGAGAAGTAGATTGGCGAACACTGGTGTATACTTTTGAATAAAGGCTCTGCTGCTACAAAAAGGAACAATTTCATGAGGTATACAAGGATGTGAATGAACATGTGGATGTTTGGTGAGATAAAATAAGCCAGAAACAAAAGAACAAGAATAGTGTGGTCACTTTTGTAAAATGCTTTTAAGAAAACACGGGTCTAGACTGTAAGTTTTGAGCCGACACATTAAGTCTGGAGGAGAGATTATTATTTCTGGATTTTGAGAGAGATAAGAATGAAGTGGAACAGACTGGGATTAAAGTACCTCAGAACATAGGCGTAAGGAAGACAGTGTCTATATTTTAGAACCACACAAATTCTTTGAGACCAATGGAAGAAAGGATTATTTGATCTGGAACTGAAATTGTCTATAGTGCATAATCTAATTCAACCTAACTATATAGCCTGAATACAGGAAGCATAGAATAAGAAAGAGGTCTTTCAATCCTGTATAAATTATTGTAATACCTGGAAACATTCTACAGTATATTAAGCAAATAATCAGAAAAGTATTGGCAAAGTCCCCAGAGGGAGGGGAGAAAGACAATGGAACTATTAAACCTTACCACCAAGGAATCTGGTGACACTGTGTCAAACTTTAGGGATACCCAAGTCAATAAGCCATGCCCCCAATCATGAAGCTTACTTTTGTAAAGCATTTGTAGGTAGTGGAGAAGCTTGGACTACTGATAGGCATACCCAAGATTTATTTCTGGAGGACCTCTGTTGTTGCTCAGATGTGGCCTCCGTCTCTCTCTAAGCCAAACTCTGCAAGTGAAATCATTGCCCTCCCCCCTACATGGGACATGGCATCCATGGATGAACGTCTCCCTAGTGACATAGGAGATGACTCCCAGGGATGAATCCAGACTTGATACCATGGGATCAACAACTCCATCCTGACCAAAAGGGGGAAAAAAGTATAATTAATAAAGTATCAATGGCAGAGAGAGCTCAAATAGTGTCGATAGGCTCCTCTGGAGGATTCTCTTATGCAAGCTTCAGATAGACCTTGCCACCTATTATAACTTGTCAATTGCCAACCAGGACCATTCCAGCCAATCCTAAAGAACACCTAGGACAATATATAAGATTCCGCAAGTGTTCCAGACACTAGAGTAACTTTCCAAAAACCTACAACCTCCAGGTAGGTCCGTGGTCCAGATAAGTCCTGAAACCTAACCCAGCCTCTCCAGAACATCAGATAGTTCTATCTCCCTACCCCATATTAGTGACAGATTTTTCCAGTATGAAAAAGTTAGAATTACCATAGCCCAAACAACAGTAAAGAGAGGTATGGAAAGATCAAATTCGATGGTGGAATTACACACAGAAGATAGGACTTAACAAATGAATAAGAATGCTGAATCATTACATTGATATCTCTTTTAGGCTCTAGTATTTTAGAGCAGCTAGAAGTAAAAACCTAAAATGGTGGAACTGTAACCCATGTCAAAGTCTGAAATATGTTCTACAACTAATTGTGGTGCTGTGCTTTGAAATTTATAGTTTTTTTGTACATATGTTATTTTTTCACAAAAAAAGAAGGAAAAGAAATCGATTGTGATGCTAAAAAAATATTTAAGCCCTCTATCCTCCTATATTCTGGAGCAGCTAGACAGAAAAATATGAGAGGAATGTATGGTAACCTGTGACAAACTCCAGAATCTGTCCTGTAACCACTTATTGAAAAGTACTTTGAAAACTATTGCTTTTTTACTTCTTTGCTTTGTATATGTTACACTATATAATAAAAAATGTTAGAAAATAATTAAAAATAAATATATGATTCAGGATAGTTTTCCTAATGTCACACAGCTGTCTCTCCTGCTTCTTATGTGCAACTCTAAAACCTATGGAAGCTATCATCTTGGTATGTCCTTCTTGTGTATTTTATCCACTCTTAACCAGGGATCTTTACTCTCATTATCTACATTGCATCTGTCTTCTTCTATTTTCTTGCTCTATCCAGTCACTGATTATTGGTCCTTATTTAAAATCTTACCTTCAGAAGGGAACAACTACCACCATCTTGTCAAAATCTAGGCATTTCCTTTAAATTTCGATATTCTGTCAGAAACAATTAGCTTTAAGTTATTTTCAGTTAATGCCTTCAAATGCATTTTGTTTCTGAATTTTTATTTATTTATGAGTATTTTATTCTTACAATTATTAAATTTTACTTTCTCATATTTTAGTGCTACATTTTCATTGATTTTTATCATTTAAATTTGAGGGATTTGAATTATTAATTTTGTGTTTATTTACCTTTTATAAATTGGGTTTCAGGGATGGTGATTTACTTTTAGTTGTTTTTTAATATTAATTCTATAGCTTTTGATGTCCAATGACATAGGTCTAGAATGATTTTGCCTGTACCTACCATATTAAGTTCAAATGGATTTCCTATTATCTGGCATATACACCAAGATCTCCAAAAGTTACTTGCATATAACACATGGTTCAATGTAACTTGTATATATCACATGGTCATCATAAACTTTTGTCTACTCTACCTTTCAAAATATGATTTTACAGATTTCATCTAGACAGAATGAACCGATTCAATTCTGTTTGATTTTCAAATATATATGCACAGAAAAAATACTGACAGCTCTATTATACCATGATTCTATTGCTGACCATCTTGAAAACATGTACATTAAACTGTTGGTCTCCTACAAATGGGCTAACATTCTGGGGTTTCAGAAATGCACCCAAGGCTTCGTGTACCATGGGAATGTGCTGCTGTTCACTGAGTAGACTACTTTGTGGAAATCACTGAATTCTACTCACAGATGCATGTATCACAACTTCCTATGCCATGTCCTTTAAACAAAAGATGAAAGCTAGGTCATGCAAGACCCCTTCATGCCTTGACTGCCCCAGCTTGGTACAGATGACTTGCCGCAGAATCATCCAGTCTCCAGCAGAGGTTGGTTGAATTTATGAATGAAAGATCATGTGACATAGCATATGAGCACTGGGCAAGAGCTGGCCATTGAATACAACTCTGCCTCTGCTCCATGGCAACTGGGTTCAGATTCTTTGCATCTCTGTACCTAAACATGGCTTACTGGTGAAGTCCATGGTCTATATCAATTTATTCTAATTAAATTAAGAAAATTAAGCTAAATTCTTGTTCTGTACTTTCTAAATGTTGGACACAAGGTGTTCATTGTCCCCAGAAAATGCAGGACCAGAGATAAAGACATCAAATTCTTAGCTTTTCTGACAAGGAAGAGACTATATTGAGACCTGATGTGGGCAAGGGAGTAGAATCAAGGAAATAACGTGGGTGGGTAGTGATAGGGGAAGTTTTCTTAGCCCATCACTCAATCAGGTGTATGACATACTGACTCCCTTTCCTGTCAAACAGCTGTATGATATACTGACTCCCTTTTCATGTCATAAAGTTGGTCTCAAGTGTCAATGGGTGGCATCTACAACATCTGAAGATTTATGGGCCCATTATACCCAGCACATCTGATCACAAAATCAATGACAGCATGTAACCTCTTCAGGTATGAATCAAAGAACATTGCTGGCAACAGGGATTAAATGGCTCTCTACAAATTTACTGGGAATGAACTCAACTGGGCATCCACTTAGGCAATTATTGGGGATTTTGTAAGTTCAGATTACTTGGCTGGGTACTATGACTTTACCAAAAAATATGTATATATCACTCTTCACACACCTAAGCTGCCTCAAATTAACATGGAAGGACATGACTATCATCTGAAAAATTAAATAACAGTATAAGATTAAACAAAAAAAGAAAACCAACAGGTTTAGAATATGAGCAAATGACAACTTGATTTTTCAAATGTGCACTGAGAGTTTATTATTTGTAAAGATATTGCAAAAAAAAGTGAAAGTCAGTTATGCACATTTAGATTTCCAACTCCAAATTAAGCAAAACTATGGTATGTTTTAGGAGAAAGGATATGACCCACTAATCTACTGGACTGTAGGACATTATAACTTACAGAGGCAGATTTCAAGTTAAAGTACAATCACTCTGTAGCTCACATAACTGGAAATTCATGCTCTATTCTTTAAATTGGTTAATACAGCAATATACATAGCATGTTATTTAATTGCAGCAACTGACATCCTTTAAAAATAGACACAGAGATATTAAATAATGCACTGTAAATAGTACTTGTAAGTGAACATTAATTCAGGTTTAGCATGTATATAACAATGGGTGTAGTGCTGTCTTTAGGTATAAAGAGAAAGTTAGCTGTAAGAACTGTATTCAAAAACTGAATAAAATACTTTACTAGCAAAGATCTAAGGGAGCAGTAAGCACAGGATATGAATTGCTATGAGTGTTAGAAACTTACACATTAACATTAAACACACACACACACACACATATCTATTTTAAAGAATCTCAAGTTTAGATCCTTAAACCTCCATTATAAATATTATTAAAGAACATCTGGTCACTATTCCTAACCAAATAGCATTTCCAAAATTTCCTATTTTAATAATTTGTCAATATAAAGTTAATACTTATTTTAATCATTCTAAAAAGAAAATATAAAATGGCCATTTCTTCTATATGTACTGAAAACATTAAAAATTCCTCTCTCACAAACATGAAGTAAAACTAACTACAATTTTGTTACCTAAACAGCTTACATTACAGCACATTTAAAATTTTTCCACTTAGGTATTTTCACATAATTATAAAGTAACATGTTTTTTCTATTGACCATCATTTAAAATAAAGGCTAAGGCATTGCCTACTTTATTCTGCTTACCTTGACTTTTGTTTAAGAATCTACCTTTATAAAGTATATTTATCTAAAAAACATTTGATCACAAAATGTCTTTTCTAACAATATATCAAATTCCTATTTTCCAAGACAGCTGAGTTATGTTCTATTTGGATAACCACAAAAAGTCAACATTTACATCATGGGATCACATACATGTGAACACTTAAAGTTGGTAGATAGAACCTCAGTCAGGAAGTGAAGAAAATGAACAGAAGTGAGCAATTTGCTACTAATCAACAATGACCTTAGACTATTTACTAGATCATGCCATCTGTTTATTTCCTGCAAAATGCAAGAGGAAAACTTGAGGATTTCTAACTTCCATCTGGCTCTAAATTTCTGATTGGATTATTTGATTGAAAACCATATCTGCATTAGAAAGATAGATTCTAAAGCTACAGCTTAATGAAAACAACAAAAATATTACAAATCTAAATTGTAGTATACTAAATGTCAGAAAACAATACTTTCAATATAAAATAATGCAGGGGCAACAACTGCATATGGTTGTGCTCATTTGATGGTGGAATGAACACTGCAATCAATAAAAAAGGGTATTTCACTTGACACTGTTTTCAGAAATTCTTAATTCATCTGCAAGGACAAAAACTTACAGAGAAGTAAAAAAAAATTACTGAAATGTAAGGGTGGAAAGAAGTATAATAAAATAAAGCATCAGGAGCTAAGAGGTCAAATAATGTTAAGAGGCTATTCTAAAGGCTATTCTTATGCAAGCATCATTTAAATAGTGTTAATTATCAAGCTTTGCTAAAATCCAACCAGTATCACTCCTCTTGACTCTTTACAATACTGTGGGCTCCAACTGAGACTTCATAAATGTTTCATGCACTAGCTTTGCTTTCCTGGAAACTATTTTTTCCAGAGGATTCCTAAACCACATATATCCTGAAACCCAGAGGGACTAGCCCCTCCAAGATTATCAACTAATGACATTGCACTGTCCTTTAGTATCAACACCACTTCTAAACAAGAAAATGTCAGAATGGGCTTTGTCTAAAGATCCCTATAGATTGGGAGAAGGATCAAAAAGGAAGGTGGAGTTATAACAGTGAAAATAGGATTTAACATATGAGTATGACTGCTGAATCACTATATTGATATTTCTTCTAGCCTCCAGTGTTTTGGAGTAACTCCCATGAAAAATCTAAAATAGTTGAAGGGTAACCCATAATTCTGAAATCTGTTCTATAACTACTAGTCAAAGCACACTTTGAAAATTATTGCTTTTTCATTCTTTTCTTAGTATATATGCTATATTTCACAATAAAAATGTTTCTTTATAAAAACAATACAAAATGAGATACCATTTCACACCTACTAGAATGGCTACTATTTAAAATGGAAAATAATAAGTCTTGGAGAGGATGTGCAGAAATAGGAACACCCGTTCACTTCTGGTGGGAATGTGAAATCATGCAGCTGCTGAGGGAAACAGGCTAGTGGGTTCCTCAAAGTAAAGTAGACAATACCATGTGACTAGGCAATCCCAAAAGTATAATATAAAAAAAGTATAATAAAATAAAGCATCAGGAGCTAAGAGATCAAATAATGTTAAGAGGCTATTCTAAAGGCCACTCTTATGCAAGCATCATTTAAATAATGTTAATACAACCAAAAGTAATGAAAGTAGGGACTTGAACAGATATTTATACACTGATATTCACAGCAGCACTGTTCACAATTGCCAAAAGATGGAAGTAGCCTGTGTCCATCAAGCAATAAATGGATAAAGAAAGCATGGTATATACCTTCAATGAAATGTTATTCAATGATAAAATGGAATGAAGTTGTGATACTTGTGACAACAAGGATGAACCCTGAAAACATCATTTTGAGTGGAATAAGCCAGACACCAAAAGACAAATATGATCTCACTGATATGAAATAATTAGAACAAGCAAATTCATAGAGTAAGAAGCTAGGATACAGCTTACCAGGGGTAAGGGTGAGGAGTGAATGGAGCATTAATGCTTAATTGGTAGAGTTTCTATTTGGCGTGATGGAAAATTTTTAATAATGGAAGGTGGTAATAGGAGTAAAACATTATAAACATAATTAACACCACTCAATTATATATTTCTACATGCTTGAAAGGCAAAATTTTAGATTACATCTATGTTCCTTGAATAAAAATACTTTAAAACCATAGGAGTAAACAACACTAACAGTGAACTCTAATGTAAATTGTGCAATATATTTAACAGTATAATTATAATAATACCATCTCATTAATTTCAACAAAGAAACCACACAAATGCAAACTGTTAATAGTAGGGAAAACTTTATATGTGAGAGGGGGTTATATAAGAACTCTGCATTTTCTGTCTGATTTTTCTGTAATCCTACAACTTCTCTATTTGAACAAAAAGCTTAAACAATAAAAAAAGAGACTAGGAGAAGATAAAGAAAAACTTGAAAGAACACATAGAAAAATGACATCTGAAAGAAATGAAAGATATTGTAGATGAAATTAAAAATATACTAGAGGGAAGTAACCAGGGAACTTTAAAGCTTGAAGTGATTTTTAAGTTGTTAACCTAAAATTCTCATTTTAAAAAACTGCTTTAAAAAAGAAAGAAATCCTGAGAAGATTGCCTGCCCAAGGCCCTCTGCCAGAGCTGAAACAAGAACTTTGGTTGTCTGGTTTCTGCCCACAGGTTTTTCTCCTACGTCCTGCTGAGGAAGTTGAGAAAATAAAGGAGTACTTGGAGGACAGGAACCTCATCACAAAGTTAGAAGCCAAGCATGACCAGCTCCAAAATATTTTGGGAGAAAGTGAGGGTGCAAACTCTGCTGAAGGTTGGCAGTGAGGGAAAGGCTGAGTGTGCCTGAGCTGTACTGCCAAACACATGCTTCCATCACGCACCAGGTGAACCAATCTTCTTATGTCAATGGATGGATTAAAGTCTGGTCAGGTGAATCTCAATTGTGAAGAAACAGGATTCTAGCCAGGCAATTCCTCTGGTGGTAGAAAGCTATATCCAGCAAACACAGGTTACAGCATGAAGGAATTTTGGGGGTGTCCAGACCCCAGTTGGAAGTGAATGACAAAAAAAACACCTTTGGGAGAAGAGAGGACTCCTGGCTGGGGGCCAGAATGACCACAATATGGACTCCTCAGTTGCTTCCTGAAGCATTACTTTCCAGGGGTTGGATAATATCCTCTTCCCCAAGTGCATCTTCCTTGACCTGATTGCCTGTTTCATAATGGACAACCTGATAGAATGAGCTCTGCACAACCAAAAAGTCTTCTTGGTGCTGCCCAAAACAATTCTGATTATCAGGAGTGTGGTAGTTAGATTCAGTTGTCAACTTGGCCAGGTGAAGGCACCTAGTTCTGTTTCTGTGGGCATGAGCCAGTGGTATGGAAACCTCATCTGTTGCTCATTACATCTGCAGTTGGCTAGGAGGTGTGCCTGCTGCAATGAATGATATTTGACTTAATTGGTTGGTGCTTAAATGAGAAAGCACAGTACAGCACAGCCCAAGCAGATCGCATACCTCATCTCAGCACTCACAGCTCAGCCCAGGCCTTTGGAGATGCAGAAAGGAATCACCCTGGGGAAAGTTATTGGAACCCAGAGGCCTGGAGAGAAGGCCAGCAGAGATAGCCCTGTGCATTCCCACATAAGAAAGAACTTCAGATGAAAGTTAGCTGCCATTCCTCTGAAGAACTAATGAAATAAATCCCCTTTTATTAAAATCCAATCCATCTCTGGTGTTTTGCATTCTGGCAGCTAGCAAACTAGAACAAGTAGATAACTCTTTGTTTCCCTTTATCATTTATCACATTTCATTGAATAGAACATGATGGATCCCTACAACCTTGCCATCTGCTTTCGGCCCTTGCTTATGTCAGTGCTGATTAAAACCATCATCCTCCAGCACCATGATATGTGCTTCCTTCTCTAGAGTAGAGAAGGAACCACACAGAAGTACTCTTACAGCCTTTATGGAGACACTACTAAGGCTGAAGACCTCACCCAGTATGTGTACACAGAGTAACACACAACTGATGATGAGTGTTAGCCCATGGAGGCCACAGCTTATCTTAACTATGAGGGCTGGACGGTCTGAGAGCTTTCCTTCAAGAAGAGGCAGCCCTGCTTCTTTACCAGTGGGCTTCCAATGACTGGCAGGAAGGTCAGCATTGTGGCATTGAGGGACTCATCCCCCACCAAAGTATATCATGGCCCAAAGACACTGAGGAGAGGTCCAGCCCCACCTCTGAGATTGAGGTCATTTCTGAACCACCAGAAGAAAAGGTGACAGCCAGATGAGGGGCAAGAGGTCCCAGTGGGGGTATAGTAGCTGATGTTTATGTTGCAAAAATCAACAAGGTCCGAGCTGCCCCACCCTAACAGTTGGCATGTGTTCACTGGTGCTTCAAGGCAGACAGTACTGAGGAAGCTTCTTTAGGCCTCATCACCAGGTCAGGACTCATCAGCAGGTCCATCATTTGGTTTTCCTCATCGTATGGAAGGTGCTTTCAAGGAGACCATGGAAACAGTGACATACACCACAGACAGTTTCACAAGGGCCACCTGAACATCCTGGGGCATATAGGTTTGTATTTTCCCTGGCACTTGCACCTGGGAGGTTGGGACCCATGTGATCTGGGTTGGCAAAGGTGGTGCCTGTAAGCAAGGCTCTGGGCCTAAGGGGCATTGACCATGGTGACCTGGGAGATCTGCTGCTGTGGGGGGCTGGTAGAGTACATGTGCACTTGGGGTATAAGGGGCAGAGGTGCCAGCTCAGCCTGTGTCATAGGACACATGGTGGCAGTTGTAGTTTGTGCTTCTGCATTGTGATAAGGTATTCCAGGATAAGTTTGACTAACATCGGTGATCTGTACTGGAAGCTGAGCCTGGACCTGGATCTGTGGACTCTGCAACAGAAAGCTTTTGCTGTTGTAGCTTCTGCTGCCTGAAAAGTTGGAAATGTGCAAGTGTGATTGCTTTTTCCAGGAACCTGGACCACTGTGGTTAGGGACATTTGCATCACCAAAGACTGTGATGTGCTTGCACTGATGCCAGGTTGCACTGACATCAGGCTGTCATAGAAGTGGTCATCCCAAAATCAAGAGTTGCTACCATGAAAACAATGTTTGTGCATGGTGTGGCTTGGGTGGGGCTAATTGTTCTTGGAGGAGCAGAACCCCTGGATATGGTTAAATCTTCAGATATCATTGGCAAAGTATGACACTTGTTAATAGCTTGGAAGGTGATACCAGGGAAGCCAAATATGACACTGCCAATCACTGTGCCTGTTGTAGTACTTGCCTCATTAACTAAGGTTTTAATGGCTCCTGCCAGCACTGCTCACTGTAGTTATTGTAGGCTTCAACTTTAGCTAAGGCTGATCATTCTGGGCCTGAGCCTGGGATTGGAGCTGTGGCTGGGACACAGGCTGGGCCTGGACTTGGGCCAGATGCACTAAGCCCAGCTGCCTCCTGGGGCTGTGCCAATGGTAGCAGATCTTGTGGTGGCTGCTGGTGCTGTGGGAAGGTGGTGCCACAATGGTGTGCAGGATTTTCTAGTGGTCTGCTAAATCTATTTTCTCCTTCATAATTTGTTCTGCACAAGGAGATGCAATCTGATTAGGAGGCAGGGGCTTGACATAATTGATTCCACTTCCTGCCAACATGGTATCATACTTGGGATTTTTCTGAAACAGAATCATGACAAGCAGAGGTTTTCCTAGTGGGCTTCTCCCAACTCAAAGTGGTTTGTGTACAGCTGGGTGTGTGTATTATTCTCATCCTGGGAATAGATCTGGCTGATAAGGAGAGGTTGAATATTTACTATTTCCCTCTTTCCTGTGAATGTTGATGTTCCATTGTGCTACCCTTATTGTTTGGAAAAGCAGTACATTTGGCTGTAAAAGCTAATAAAATTACTGGTAGGGTCTCAATTATGTATCTCAGCAGGTAACACAATTGTCAGGTTCAGAAGAAGCTCCAGTAACTCTCTTACAGCCTGTAGGAGTGTCCAGTCTTCACTGATGAGCTACTCATACCTGGAGTGGTTTGACCAAATGGTGACTGAGGAGGAATGACTGCCTCTCTGAGATGCTACTTATTTTCCCAACCTGTAGTTGAGGGGTCTGCCTTGTGTTCCTTACACTCTTTCCTTACATACATGGGAGGCAGTTTAGACTTGGGAAAGGGAGTGTTCTTGTACATGAGACACATAACTGAGTCAAAAAGATGTCATTCTAATCCTGAGAGTGTGTGGGTGGAGCTCAGAGGCATAATTCCTGTGTGTTCATCTGCATCATCACAGACTTACTCAATCCAGTAGGTGCCATCTCTGGCATATGTGAGGAGCCCCTCCTCCTCCACCAGCACATAGGCCTCCCATTTCTGAAAAGGCACTGACTTCCAGGACTCCCACTCCTTCACTGAAGTCATGATCACAACCTCAGTGTTTATCTTGCTCAGTGGATGTATGATTGCAGGTAAATCAAAACATATTTTTCAATTGGTGTAAGCTGTTCTATAAATTTGGCTAAGTCCTCTGAGAGGGCTCTTTACTAAGTTATGACTTGCTATGATTTGCTTAAATATGATGATACAGTATCCACACTTCATTCAGATACTGGCTCCAATGTGCAGACTTGTGCATATTCAAGACTATATACAATACTCCTGAGGTTCTGTATGACAATTCTTGTGATTTTGAGTTCAATGGATTCTGTATCAGGAGTTTTCTAAAAAAGGACCAAAAATTCCACTGTTTTTACTAGGAAGCCAGCACCATCATGGGAGGAGAAACCTCAAACAGCTTGGATGTTTTATTGTGTCAGGAAGACCATGGCATAGTCAATTCCTTAGGCAGTAACTTCTCAGACCAAGGCTTCAGTGCCATTCTTCAAAAAAAATTTCTATTCAATGGAGTTGCTACTCACAAGTCCATAGACATGGACATCTTTGTACCTCCCAATTCTGCTGCACCACTCCTTGGCCTTGACATCCATCATCAGACTCAGGTCATTCTCACAGAACACAACCATGATGAAAGCCACAGTTCATATCTACACATCAACAATTGGTATAAAGGAGGGCACAGGAAACCTGTCTGTCTCTGTTGAAAAACTTCATTAGTTCCTGCCAGTTTTCACTGTTGGCATTTACATCATCTCTTATGTAGGTGAGATAGTAGAAGTTAAAGAAAATATCTAAAATGTTTAACAGAAGAACTGTCTGTGATAAATTCAGCACCCAGGATCCAGCAGATTTCAAATTCCGAAGTAAGGCAACTCAAGCTTCTAGCTTTCCTGAAACAAGCTGTAGCAACATCAACTTCAACTCAACACCATCATCTGCTCCAACTGGAATACAGGGAGCCCTGTTCTTCCTCAGGCCATGCCAAAACATCTCCATCCTGTGGTAGAAGGGTGGCTCTCTAGCCACACACAAAGAGAGACGCTTTGCCATTATATCTAGGATCACACATGCCAACATCAATGATATCTAGAGGTATTCCTTACACTGAGACAATGCAGAATGAGACCACTCTTTTTTTTTCAGGGTGAAGTCTAATAGTTCAACGAGCCTTCACATTTCCAATCACTACTGAGAAAAGACACAGGCTGAGTTCTGCTTTCACACAGCAGGGGAAAATAAATAATAAACCACTGCTATAAACTGGAACTCAGGAAGTGTAATGGTCAACATAGATTAGATCTAACCTCTCCTTCAAGAGTCTTTCTCCTCTTGCATGGGCTCTTCCATAGGAGATATGCATGTGTGACGAAATCCAAAGGACACTGCCTGAGAGCTCCAGATGGTGGCCCACATGACCTGTTGCAGTGTATTATGTACCAAGGTAAATTATGTCCCATGAAACTGCAAGTTCACAGGTGTCTCTCAATGAGAAACTCAGTTTTTTTTGTCCCTGCTATAAAGCCAGCTGAGCAATTTTTACTATCTCATCATTATGCAGTTAAACCTTGGTCTGGGAGGTGAGAACCAGGCTATGGGGTAATATACTATGCTGGGCAGTGTGTGAGGGGGATGAGGTTGAGGGAGAAATTGGGGTCAGGGTCCAAAGATTTGTAGGCTGTGCTACATGATGCTACAAACCTAGGAAGGGGGTAGGGGCCAAGCTTGTCATCTTGATGCAACTGGGGCTGGCCAGAGGTTGCATGCTCACATTGCCCATTGTAAGGCTCTGGAGTCCCAAGTTCTGAACATTCCATTCTGATGGTATGTAGGGCTGAGAGAACCTCCTTTGGCTAAAGGGGGAGCTCCCATATGCTAGATTTAAGCTTGCACCCCCAGAAAAATCTGGGTACTTCCTGATCCCTCCTGAAACACAAAGTGCCAGCTGCTGGATGGGCTCAAGCTATTCTGCATCACAAGCACACCAGCATCCACAAACATCCTCCTGAGTCTCGTGCTGCAGAAAGCAAGTACAGGGCCATAGGCACCTACTCATATGTTCTACCAGCTGCTGGATGGGCTCAAGCTTTTCTGCTTCACAAGCACACCAGCATCCACAAACACCCTCCTGGGACTTGTGCTGCAGAAGCCCATTCCGGGGCCATAGTCAACTACTCATATATTCTACAAGGTCAGCCTGCAGGAACTTTCCTACTGATCTGCATGGACAAGATGACTAGTCCTTAAAGTAGCTCTGCTGAGGACTGAAGGGAAAGCCTATAGACGTTAGATTGGGGAGCAGCAAAGAGGCTGGCATAATCTACTGGTGTCCTGCAACCACAGAACCAAAGTTCTGGAGTATGATGGTCACATTTAGCTCCATCTCAGAGATCCTGTTCATCAGCTGTAGGATCTGGTTCCTAAGGGACTAGGGTGCCAAAGGGTTCATGGACATGGTAAAGAGTGGGACAGAGGACTGGAGGAGATATGAGTGGGATTGTGGTGGATCCATGCCTTTACTGCCCATGAAGGATCTGGACCACTGCAGGTGATGACAGTCATTCTAAGAGCCACTGTGATAGTGCATTAACACCCTCCATTTTATCCAATTAAATCTCATCCCAGGGTAACAGGGCCATGCTGCTGTGTGTGGTTGGCAGAGGCAGACTGCAGCAGCTGCTCCTGCTCAGCCCCTTCAGGGACCAATGATCGGAATAATCATCACCACTAAGGAATCTTATCACCTGACTCTGATCTATCTTTTCAGCTGTATGACCTGCAAGTACCTCACTGACATCTTGCTCTCCAACCAATCCCAAAATACATATTCCTTTACTTTATCCACATCTTTGCATGACACAATCTTTTAAAACTAACTTCCCCTCATCTTTTCTCCATTATTAATCTTAATTCATCATTTCATCTGTAAAATTCCAACCACTTCGCATCTCACTCCACACCACCTAAACCCCCAATAATCCAAGCAACAGGCAGAATTAACTGTACCCCTTATGATGCTCATAATACTCCTCTACAGCCCACCTCAATGTTAACACTTCACATAGCTCTTTTATTACAATTTGTTTTTATTTCTATCTATTCCTCACCAGACTGAGTTCCTTTATCTTTATCTAATCCATGCATTCCTAGCAAGATTCTGCACAAAGTTGAGGATCCATGAATATGTGCCACTGAATGAACCTCAACTTTCATCCATGAATGCCCAATTTGTTAATTACAATGCTTGAAGTCCAACTGAAGGCAGTATCTTTATTATACATCCTATCTGTGGCTTATTTGAGCTTTGCAGTCATCCTCCACTTGACTACACATTGGAACAACCTGAATAACTTGATTGAAATACCAGCTTCTACTTCCAACCGACTAGAACCTAAGTCTATTCGTCTGGGGTACAGACCTTTTTAAGGTTTCAAACAGTGATTTCATTATGTAGGCAAGGGTGAGAACCAGCGTTTATATAGAGCTATGAGCAGTTTACCACATTTCCTGACCTGAAACACTAGGGAAGCATGTCCATGGCATCTCCACAACATCCTCATTGTGTGACCTGAACTGTTGCCTCCTTCAAACATACAGACTCTCCATAGGCAGAGTGGTCCCCTCACTTCTATGCCTGAAGTTTTAAGAATGTAAGAACATAAGTAATTTACTTGAAAATTCTCCCTGAGACAGATACACTTTCTGGTCATTCTGTTCCATTTTCAACTGTCTTTACTAGAAAGGTGTCCACACTCTACATTGTCAGTCTCAAAATGAAGTAGTGTTCTAGAAAAATGAACTGTGCTGTGAACTATTTTAAATGAAAAGGTATACTAGCCATGCAACTAGTTGCCCACACCTGATTTTTAAAATAATCCTGCTGTACTAGAAAAGACTGAATACATATTTTTGGTAAAATGCTACTTTCTCTGGATAACTCCAACATCATTTTTTTTTTGGTTTTTAAGGTCTTTTTAATTGTGAAGTACAACATACATGCAGAAAAGCAATAAAATTCTACAAATTTATTACTAAAGAAAAAGTCAAATAAACTTGGTGGAGCCCAGGTTTCAAAGAGAATTCAACACTCTTATATTTAACACTATTATCACAATGTTTCACCTAAGTGAAGAAGGTAGATCTTTGTGAAGCAAAGATACATACATAGAGGTATAAGCAGTTAAACATACACATGCACACACCTATTATAGATACAAGAATGACTAAACATGTATATATAAATACAAACACATACAACACATATATATTTACCAATAGATATTACTATGTAAGCATTTTGTACATATACACAAAAATTTATGCACACAATTATTGTTTCTGTGAAACTGAAAAGATTGTTTGGAAAATGAAGCTTTTTGGTGGGTTTGCTCAGGGAAGGAAATTTTACATGGCAAAATAAGGATTTAACGTCTTTTATCCTACCCTAAGAGCTCCTAAAACAGAACTACTTCAATCTGAAGGTGACAAGCCTAGTCTCACACCTTGGACCTGATGTTAAATTCTGGACAAAAGAAGGAGGATAAGAAACAGGAGAGAAGACAGCAGTGGAGAGAGATAAAGATAAGAGAGCCACAACAACCACACTATAATTACAGAGCCACAACAAACCACATTATAAAGAAGTTAGCTGTAGATTTCTTCAGCCTGCAAATAAATTATGTGCCCTCCTTTTGGTATCAAAAAATAACTATGGGTGTACAATGATATTCAATGTTAGAGTTCTCACCCACCATGAGGAGACCCCAGTTTGATTTCTGGCCAAGAATTTCCCACCCCCCCAAAAATAATTCAACATACAATGCTACAATAATGGAATACTCACATGGAAAAAGAATGAAATGTGACCCCTAACATAGAGCATACAAAAAAGTAAATATGTATCACAATAAATTTAGAGAAAAACATTTCTGCCTTAATTAAGAGTCCTTTACTCTTTTCCATTTGCTCACATCATAAGGGAGAGGTATGACTAAAAAGCTGTGAGACATAAAACCACAAATCTCCACATGAAAATCACCCTCATTACTTTCTGGAATTCTAATGATTACTCAACAAATTGTACTGCACACCTACTGTATTCTGAGCACAATGCTGAGCAATCGAAATAACAAGATGAAAGAAGACAAACCTTGTTCCTCTGAGATTTACAGTTAAGTGAGGAGATGTACAAATAAATCAACTAGCTCAGCCTACACACAACTTGGGTAGAACAGCCACCACAATACCATCAAGATGGTCCCAAATACTCACCAATAAAGTGTGAAGTGCTCTTATCACACTGAGACTAAAGTGAATAATAAATGAGTATGTGTACCCCACACAAGCTGAATGGAGAGGATACAAGAACTCAGAAAGGGGTACTCACAACATATGGGGCCCCTGGATTTCCACAAAGATAGTGGAATAGGGTAGACAGCATTTAAGCCTGTTTCATAGGAGAAGATAAGGGACAGGGAGATTTATGGGCATGGAAGTCCCAGGAACTGAATGATTAAAGAGAGTCTCCCATATTTCATAGGAAGTAGAGAGGCAGGGGAGAGGGCTGTTAGCTGTAATTGAATACTTCATAGTGGGGTGCTGAAGATACTGAAACAAAGGGAGGGAAATCATCTTAACATAGCAATACTGTGTTTTCTAGCTTTACTATTTCCCAAACAACATCTACCCTTCAGAGGAATAGCTGCTTCCTATGGTGGGCTACCACTGGGGCAGATCCAGTTAAAGTTATACTCATAAAATGTAGTGTACCCACAGGCTGACCCCAAAGCCCTGATGCAAGGGGTTGTTCTCAGACTCAGGGTTCCCAACTTGATTCTCCCTATCCAAGCCCAGCAGGCTGGCTTCCCTGGCCACCCCAGGGTGCAGCTGCACACCAGATTGAGCCTGTGTCTTCTTCTTGTTCATTTGCAAACAGATACCTTCCACAGAAAGCTCCAATGTCAGGGGGAAGTGAACCCAAACCCTGCTTGAGCATGCACAACTTCCTGTGCTTGAGTTCCAGCTTTCTGATGGCACCTCTGTTCCTTCCACCTCAACAGAAGCTCTGAAGAGGACTGTACCTTCAAATGGACAGCCTAAAACATTGGGGTTGCTTCTGGTCATGAGGTAGAAGGAGAAATACACTTGCTTCTTCCTTCCCCAGTAGGTAGATGCACTCGAGTTCCTCTATGACAAAACAGAGGGAGCCACGGTTCAGGGGCCCACCTTACCTGAAGATGTGTTCAGTCCACTTGGGTCCAACTTAGTTCAGCCTCAGTCCTTGTTAGACTTCGTTCTGCCTATGGTCTCACTGGTCCATTTCCAACCAAGTCAGAGTGCAGTCACCAAGATGCTCTACAAACAAAGGATTGTGTTGTTACTAAACCCATTTATGAAACAAGGATCCCTCATCTAAACCTCTACCCACAGGACTGTGGAAATTTTGACCACCAGACACCTGGTATTGCCCTGGGTACTCTCTTTCCTTATCTACTTCCAATCTGAGCTGCAGTTCCTTATTGGCTAAGCCAGAAGATAGCTGAAGCGACACACCTCAGTCTCAAATCAAAAGTGACTGACCACTGTCCTTCACCTACATTTAAGCCCCTTTGTTCTCTCCTTCTCAGGATGCAGCTCTCTGTCCCTCCAGGAACAAGGCCTCTGGAGAACCTGCACACCCACCCCTTCCTCCATTCTGGCCCCACAAACTTCCAACATGGCCAAACAATCAGACTATTAGAGATCAGGCTCATTTCATTTCAAGCTGGTTACCCAGTCAGCTGATGAATTTGAACAATAAATACAAATACTTTACTTACAAATCCTCAGTGTGGCTACTTTTACCAGGCAGGCGCCCCAGGTTGACCTGAGGGTAGTGCATGTTTCATCTGTCTTCACAGGAACCCTGAACTATTCTATCCCTATTTCACATAAGGGAAACAGTTGCCCTGGATTCTCACCATGATGTAGCTCTATTTCACTCTGCAGGAACACTGAGGAACAGGAGTTTGAACTTACTGGGTGTTTCATCCACATACTCTCACTAGTGTGTCTAGTTCCACAGGTGCTGCAGGGAAAGGAGGGGTAACTCAGCAAATTGCCTGAGCTCATCAGGAGACAAGCATCAACAGCGCTATCCTTGTCTGTGAAAACCTGGTTTTGGCTTCTTTCTGGGGCACTGTCTCACAAGATCTTAGGGATCTTGAAGGGGTTGCCCAGGAAAGCAGAATGGGGTTTTTTACAGGGACTGTGAGGGTGGGATTAGAAGGTGGTGGAGGGTTGGGGGATGGGCAGTAGGAGTGGCAGACTGTTGCTAAGGAGAAGGACAGCTCTCTGTCCTTCCAGGAACAAGACCTTTGTTGAAGTTTTTACCTGTGCTTACACCTCCATTCTGCCCCCCAACTTCCACTACAGGAAGACAGCTAGAGAGCCAGGTAGGGTCAGGCAACTTCATTTAAAGCTGCTTGCCCAGTCAACTCATGAGACCAATCAATAAATACAGGAGCTTTAGCTACAAATCTTCCTCACACTGGCTATTCTTACCCAGCAGAAGCCCTGGGCTGACCTGAAGAGCAAAAATGATTTCCTCTGCCTTCACAGGACACCTAAGCTATAATATCCCTAATTTTATGGAAGGGGATAAAATTCCTTTATCTTTATCTAATAAAGGGGTCCAGGAGGGTTACCATGCTGTAGTCTGAGGTGACTCTGCACAAACACTGAGGACTAGGGGGTATGAACCTACTTGGTTTGTGTACTCAACCTCTTACCACAGCATGCAATTCTACTGGTGCTGCAGGGAAACATGGAGGGTCGCTGACTCAGCAAACTCCCCAGAGTTCAACAAGAAAGAAACATATCTACCACCATTGCTGTTGTCACTCTTTGGAAACCCAATTTCTGGTTCCTGCTGGGGCTACTTCCCACAAGACCTAGGGGCTCTCAAATGGGGCAGCCCAGGGAACTAGAAAGGAGCTGGTTTTGCCGTGCTGGGATGGGGGAGATGATTTGCAGATGTATGGGCAGTGGGGAAAGGGCAGGGAGATGTTCTGACCATGGGCTGGGGGAGGAGACAATGACTGATGGGAGGGGTGGGCCTGTGTGGCAGCATGCTGCTCCGCCTAAGACCAAACCAACCAACTCTCATGTGTACAGATGGGGATGGGCAGGGGGGTGAAGAGAGTGAGTTTGGGCCCACCCCCATGGCCTACTGTCCTAGTGGCCACCTTCCTCCCACAGATATAGGGCAAGGGTCCCAAGGCTCAATGAGGACAGTGGTGCTGAGCTCACCAGGCATGGTAGAGGGTGGTCCCCGGAGCCCCACAACCTCCCATCTTTGGAGAAGATGCTCACACTCGGCCTGCCAGGATGTCCCACCGCTTGTTGTCCTTGGCCCCACTTGTGTCACCCCAGAAGTGGCAGCCCCCCGACTGCCCCTCACACAGTGGTTTTGCACTTAGGTTCGCTTCTCCCCAGATCATTCTTTCCTCAGCCTCCCCCTTGGACTTTAATTCTTCTGAGGCTTCCACAAAAGCCAATACTTCCTTTATCTCCCTCTCCTCAGCATCCTACCACCCCAATGATTAGCTCAGATTTCCCTTCATTTCTTTTCTCCTCACCAACAACTCTGGTCACACAGCCTCCCACCACGACCACGAGGCTCCAACCAGGACTGGTGCAGGCCACTGGGGCCAGAAGAAGAAATGCAAGCCACCTGGGGTGGGGCAGGAAGTGGGTGGGGCCAGTGCAGGAGTTGGTGGGGCTGGTGGGGAGTAATCGAGGCCAATAGCAATTGACAGATTTATGTTTATGTGTGTTTTTATGTGTGTGTGTGTGTGTGCATGTATGTGTACCAGCTATGTATTTTAACTTACTGTATGCAACCTAACAAAAACTTGGTCATAATTTACCAGATATAACCCATTATTTAAGTAGGAAAAGAAAATTCAGCTCCAAAAAATAAGTTCATATCTTGAGGTAAAGTAAAAGTACATCAAAAATGTAATCTCAAGTCCAGTTCTTATGAATCAGGGAACTGCTGTCTAATAAATCAGATTTATGTGATTTTCAGATATATATATCTTTTCTCTTTAAAATGTATTTATATACAGACAGTTCTACCAACCACAAACTTTGGTTTATTTTAAAGGATAGGGGTAAATCGGATGAAAGAAATCTTTATACAATACTTAGATATTCATGCAGCAGGATAATTTATCTTTAAAACACTTTTTCATTCATAGTATCTTTGCCAGACTAAGTTCTTTTTTGGACCATTTAGACCCTACCAGAATTACATTTTTCTCATTTCTCTAGAACATTGAATATATGAATTTTTCAATTTTAAACAAAAATCAAGCCAAGATCAGAAGATTTTATTATACTACTTGTACCATAAAAATTACAGAATCCTGCTGGGAGAAATTAAGGAAAGCTAAAACAAATGGAAAGACACACTGTGTTCATGGGTCACTGGACTCAGTATTGATGCCAATTCTGCCATAATTGAACCATGCATACAATGTAAATGAGAAATTGACAAGCCAGCTCTACAAGTCACATGGACTTGCAGAGAACTAAAGAATGTCAGAAAGAACTTCTCAAAGAAGAATAAAGTTAGAGGACTCTAAGATTCATGACAGGGCAACAGAAACTGACACAGTGTGTTATCATGTCAACATGGATTTAAAGGTCACTGGAACTTAAAGGTCTTTAAGAGGACGTGAATCAACACATGTAATCCAGCTTCAAAATGCAGCGATACCTGCTATGTGAGCAGAAGTGTCGGTATCACAGCCATACAGAAAGGGTTAATAAATGATGTGTACGTGTTCCCCACATCAGCTAAAGGAGAGCATCAAGAACCCAGGGAGGCACATTCGTAAGATGAAAGGGAATGCAAGTGAACCTGGAACATCTTCTTGAAAATAAGATGTGAGCAAGAAATAAATGTTGATTAGATGATGTCACTTGGATTTGAGTTCATTGCTAGGGCAACACCTCAATATGCTAGATAATTCAGTACATTAAAAATGAACACCTGTAAGATAACTGAGCAGTTGCTGTCTCAAAGCAACTTACATTTCAAACTGCTTGGCACAAGTCTACTCCCTACATGTCTTCATTGCTATCATTGACATGAATTTAGTGTTTCCAAAGAGACCAGTCAGTTCTACCTCAAGAATTTATCAGATAATATTTAAACCTCTGAGTTTTTCCTCAATGAAGGATAAGGAAATAAAAGTCCTTACAACACAAAATGCAAATCTCATCCATCTCATTTCAGATTCCAGGATGCACTGAAAATAATACACAAAGAGCTCCAGAAGCTAATACAGAACTTCGTGTGAATAGCTATTTCCCTCAACAACAAGGTTACTGCTTTCAGGGAGAGAGGCTCTTAGCTATAACTGAATATTTCATGATGGGGTGCTGTGGATATTGAAACAATGGGGGAAATAATCTCATTGCAGTAATATTCTAGCTTTACAATTTCTCATGTAACTACCTTTATCCTTTGGTAGGAACTTCTACTTCCTATTGTGGATGATCACTGAGGCATCTCCAGTTAATCATACTGTTTTATTAAACCTAGTAGCACTCATGAGCTGCCTTTCATGCATGGGGTTCTTCTCAGGACTTGGGTCCCAACTTGAATGCCCCCTCCAAGTCTGGCAACCTGGCTTCTCTGACCATCCTGAGAAGCAAGTGCAGATTAAGCCTGTGTCTTCTTCCTGCTAATTTGCAAAAAGCTACCATCCCATAGGGCTCCAGGCCCAGGGGAAAGTGAACCCCAACCTGCCTGAGGTTGTACATCTCCCTGAGCTTCAGCCCCAAACACAAGGGCAAGTCTGTTTTCTGAGGACAGCTCTGCTTCTTTAGCTCTAGCAGAAGTTCTCAACATGATAGGGACTTTGGAATGAACACCTTACTAGGATGGGGTTGTTTCTGGTAAAAAGGTAGCAGGAGAATTGCAGCCACTTCTTCCTTCCCCAGCATGCAGACATACTCTAGCTCCTTTGTGACACAGAGGGAGCCATGGTTTAGGGGGCCATCCTACCTGAAGACATCTTCAGTCCACTCTGGTTCAACTAAGACAGGCCTTGGTTCTTGCAAGACTTCATTCCATGGGTCTTCTACAGTCTCAATGGCCCATTACCAAGCAAATCAGAAGACAATTACCAAGATGCTCTACAAGCAAAATACTAGCTTTTTACTAAGTCCATTTGTAAAGCAATGATCTCCCATTAAAACCTCTGCCAATAAAGTTCTGAAGATCACAAACCAAAGACCCAGGACTGCTCCTTCATTGTCTCTCTCCTCTTTATCTTCCAATCAGAGCTCCAGGTCCTTATTGGCTGAGCCATGGGATAATCTGAGTGTTACACCTTGGTGTGAAATCAAAAGTGACTGACCATTGTCCGCATTTATGTGGCCATTGCTTTCTACTTTTCAGGATGCATCTCTGTCCCTCCAGGCACAAGGAAGGCCTTTGGTGCATTTTCACCTGTGCCCCCACCTCCATTCTGGCCCCCACCTTCCCAACATGGCAAGACAGCCAGAGAGCCAGGCAATGTCATTTCAAGCTGGTTATCCAGTCAGCTTGTGAAATCAATCAACAAATACAGGAGCCTTAGCTACAAATCATCCTCATGGCAGGTACTCTTACCCAGAAGGAGCCCCAGGCTGACCTGAGGGGAGCCCAAGACCTTCTCTGCCTTCACAGCACCCCTAAGCTATAATACCCCTCATTTTACAGAAGGAGAACAGGGGCCGTGGCGGGTCACCAGGCTGTAGCCCTAGGCCACTCTGCAGGAAGGCGAACATGAACATGGAAGAGTAGGGAGATTGAACTTACTTGGTTTTTGTCCCCATCATCTCCACACAGCATCCCGCTCCACAGGTGCTGCAGGAAAAAGATGGGGTGTCACTCACTCACCATGTTGCCTGGAGCCCAATGGGAGAGAAACATGCATACCAGAGTTGGCATGCTATGTCTGTGGAAGCCCAGTTTCTGGTTCTCTCTGGGGTTACTTCCCACCAGATTTTGGGACTGTCAAATGGGGCAGCCTGGGGAACTAGAAAGAAGTTTGTTTTCCTGGACTCAGATGGGGGGTGGACTGGTAGGTGGAGGGGTTGGGTGAGGGTAGGGGGTGGAAGAATGTTGCTAAAAGGAGTGAGGAAGTGCAGGGCATGGCCTGGCCTGGAGTGGGGAGAGTGTCCTGCCCTGTGGTGGGGTAGGGGATTGTGACTGTTGGGAGGGCTAGGTCTGGGTGGGGGCTGGCTGCTCCCCTCACTATCAAACTGAACGACTCTCAGAGCAATGCATGGGGATAGGGAGAGGTGTGAGCAGACAACACGTGGGCCCATCCCTGTGGCCTGCTCTTCTGGTGGCCACTTTCCCCTTGCAGATTAAGGGCATAGTGTCTGATGAGGACAGGGGTGTTGAGCTCACCAGGCACAGGAAAGGGTAGTCCCTGGGGCCCCGCTGCCTCCCCTCCTTTGGAGTGGACACATACCCTCAGCCTACTGGGATGCCTGCCACTTGCCCACATGCCCTTGACCCCATTTCTGTCACTCCAAAATAGCAGCCACTCCCCACCTTAGCCACATTGTCCTTAGGTTCACTTCTTTCCAGAATATTCTATTCCCTGCCAATCCCCAACCTTTAATTCTTCTGAGGCTTCCACAGAAGCCAAACTTCTTTTTTCTGCCTCTCCTCACCCTCCAGCCACACCAACGATTACCTCAGATTTCGCTTGATGTCCATTCTGCTCATCCATAGCTCTCATTATACAGCTTCTCACCTGGGGTAGATAGCTGATAATTACAACCTGCACAGGCTGTGGAGGCTTGGAATGAATGGCACAAGAGGTCATACATTCTCTAGGACACACATCCAGTCTAAACACAATCTCTAGGACACAGGCCCTCCTGGACACAGTCTCTAGGACATACATCCTTGTGGACTCACATTCTAGGACACACCTACTCCTGGACACAGTCTCTAGGAAATATGCTTTCCAGGACACTGCTTCTAGGATAAAGATGCTGCCTGGACATAGCTCTAGGACACATATCCTGCATGGCCACAGTCTCTAGGACAAACTTCTGGCCTGGATACAAACTCTAGGGCACACATCTTGCCTAGACATAGTCCCTAGGATACATGTCCTGCCTGGACAGTCCCTTGGGCATACGTTTCCTGGAAACAGTATCCAGGAGTGAAATCCTGCCTGGACACAGTTTCTAGGACACACATCTTCCTGGGCACACACTCTAAGACACACATCCTGCCTGGACAGAGACTCTAGGAGACACATATTACCTGCAAAAACTTTAGGATATATGCAATACCTTTACACACAGTGTAGGACATATATCCAGCCTGTACAGTGTCTAAGACATGTGCTCTCTAGGACATAGGTTTGTGGACATATGTCCTGCATGGACACTGTCTCTAGGACACGTGTCCTCCTGGAAATAGACTCTAGTTCACACATTCTCCTGGAGACAGTCTCAAAGGACACACACCCTCATGGGCCCACTCTCTAGGACACATCTACTCCTAGACACAGTCTCTCAGAAATATGCCATACAGAACACTGTCTCTAGGATATAGGCCTTACCTGGACACAGCTCTAGGATAAATATCCTGCATGGTCACAGACTCTAGGAGACAGATCCCCCAAACACAGTCCCTATGACACACTCTGCCTGAGAACAGACTCTAGGACAATGGACTACCTGGAAAAACTATAGGATAAAGGTTGTCTGTACAACATATCTAGGACATATATCCTGCCTGAACAGTGTCTAAGACACATGTCCTCCAGGACATAGATTCTAGGATACACATCCTACAAGGACACAATTTCTAGCACACACATCTCCTGGGAAACAATTTATTTTACACATCTTCTTGGAGACATTCTCCAGGACAAACATCCTGCCTGGAAAATGACTCTAGGGCACAGGTCCTCCTTGGACACAGTCTCTAGAATTCACAGCCTCATGGGCCCACTCTAGGACACACCTACTCCTGGACACTAGTAATGAAGGAAGCTTTAGTTTTTGTTTGTGTCATAAGCCTGCTGTGTAATTGAAAAACAGCAACAGAAACATGGGAAGGAGTCAGCATGGGCTTTGCACATCTTTTAAAGGGGATGCTAAGGATGAACCAAAGATTTAGGTTCTCCTTGCTTTTTGTCGAGAGACCTCCCTTCCTATTATTATCAGCAGTAGGCAGTTTGTTGCAATGGGTTTCTCACTCTACCAGGAGATCTGTTCCTCTCTTCACACCCAGGCTACTTTCCTTAAGAATCAATCCCTTCTGGAAGTGCTTGGAGGTTTGATGCTAGTTATTATTTAGCAGGGTCAGCAGACAACAGTGCCAGGCATTTGTCTGCATTCTGCACTATCCCCATACTTAGTTCCTGGCACTACCTGGTCTCCAGTCCTGAACAGTCATGGTGCTGGTGTGCTTAGGATCTCAGCAGTTAAATTTCGGCTTACCCTCCTTTGGGAAATGGACATATGATTTTCATTTGATAAAAGGAAAAAAATAGTGTCTTGGCCTGACTGCCTTTGTTGTAGCTTCATGCCTAAGTTACACTGTGCTTTAACCCTGTTTTCATTATGCTGTCTTTGCAATGATGTTGTAATGCAAGAAATCACTTAGCTTTAAAAGGTGAGTGGTTTGATCTTATTTATGTGAAAACCCTTTTTAACATATCAAGAATTAGATGCATCAATTAGCAGGTAACATCTGGGATGTTAAGGGTCCACTGTGATAACTGCTTAAGACATAATGTTTCCTTAAGCTTTGTCTTCTTAAAAATTATCAATGTGAATGTCATAATGATATATATATATATATATATATATATATGTTTTACGGAAAAATTCTCCTAAGTATAAGTTATTGTAAAAAATATAGTATCATTGAAACAAATGTTAGTTTAACTTTCAGTTTAGAAATCCTAAAAGATATAAATTGTATTGTATATGCATTAAAAGTTTGTTTTATTTATACATTTATTTATATATGTAAAGTGTTAGGTAAAAAAAAATTCAGTTACCCATTCAAACACATTGTTACTTGAATATTGTGTTAACTGGTCTGAAACAGTGACAGATTCTGTAATTTAGCTCTTTTGACCCAGGAAGCAGCCATGCCTTGGTTATGCTGATTAGAGTAGTAAAGGTGCACAGTGAGATGCTGGTGTTGGCAGGAGCCAGGGTTTAGTGTAGCACATTCACTTCATCCTCTTGGTATGTTTGTGCCTACCAAGGTGCCTGTCCCTCTAAATGGTTTTTGATATTTTTCAACCTGTAAGACCCTTTATGGTCACAAACCTCTAATCAGAAAATGAAAATTAAAATATAGTTGAGTTTCAAAACCTTATGGTGGTGGACTAATTAAGCAGTTTTCTGTGTACATAAAGTTTTCTGCACTATAAGCATGCTCATTGTCACTTTAAATTTCACCTATGCCCCATATTTGTCTTCTAAGTACTAGATATACTATTGGTGCCATTGCCCACCAAAATTAAGCCAAGTGGTGCACTACACTAATGGGTTCCATGATTATGGGAGCAAACGAAGGATAGAACCAACTCCAGAATTAGAGCTTTGTTTTCTCTTTTGTCTAGCGTATTTCTAAATCTAGTGATCCCAGGGTTCAATCTTTTACTATCAACTGAAACGTTGCCTCAGATTGGCTCACTGTGGTTAGCCAATCTGTACTAGTGATCTTGTGCAGTGCTTGAAAACAGATACTCTTTCTGCCACTCCCTGGGACCTCTGCTGCTTTTCCTAATTTTAATAAAGCACAATTGCAGTCAAATTACAGTTTAGAAGAAGGAAGGTCAGTATAGTCTATGCATGTTGTATAATATTGAGTGTTTACAGTCACCTTCTCCTAAATTTAAAATTTATACTGGAGCAGATACTATTCCATTATGTAGACTTATTAACTTTGCTAAGTGCTTTTTAGATTGCTTAAACATTTTTCAAGATTTTAAAAGATGTTTAAGGTTAAGTTTGCAATTATAATGGAAATGCTGTATATCTTTTGAAGTGGTAAAATCCACGTTGGAATTTTAAAGAAAATATGTTGTGATAATGCTGTTGTAATATTATAATGTCTCTCTTTGCCTGTTTTCTATTTCAGCACATTTGTTTTGATGAACATCA